>CM062804.1:1384243924-1384429144 GCA_031772625.1 Pinus tabuliformis | reverse complement strand
CATAGAGACTTTTCCAACGACGCAAGAATCATTCAATCAGAGATCATATGCAAAAGTTATGCCACTTAAAGTTTGGACCTTCTATTTTCAACACCATAATTCGAGAGGATACCACAAAAACCCCCATTATTCATGGAAAAAGGGATAGCCATGCGATTATGATGAAGAAGACTCTAGAAGAGTCCATATTGTAACTCTGGTTAAAAGTTGAGATAGTCAAATCTAACCACTAATAGGCTATCAGGTTGTGTTATAACTAGGCCACTAGGACGAAAATGATTTTCATTCTTTCAAGTGCATTTGTTCCATTGATGAGCAAAAATCACTGAGAGGGATAAGAGATAGAGCACACAGAGAGGATTTGTGCACTGTAGTATCCCACGAGCCACATGCCATACTTCTTTGTACTCTTAACCATTTTCTATTAAGAGAAAGAGAGTAGAGCGGCCTCACTTTTCAGCTGGGTTTTTTCTCAAAAGGGTTTCCCAGGGCTTATCTTGTGTCAAAGCATGGTTTGTGAGTTCTTATTTTACTATTTTTATTTTATACATTATTTTATTTTGCATGCATATGCAATTAACAATAATCTACAAATCCATAAATCTAAAGAGATATAAAATTGTAATAATTTAGATTTTGGATTTTTAAATATAGTTTTATCAGATCTGATGTGACGAACTCTCCAGTGGAATATCCATGACAGTTTATGGATCAACCCTATTGCTTGTTTGCAAGTCTACAGTTTCCTCATCAAATTAGAACCCCAATCAAGAAGAAACATTTGTTATTCTCATCTCCATGAATGATCTCAAGCCTCTCCATCGGTTCTAAGTTATGCTTTTCAAAGGGTGCAATACCATGGGTCATAAGATTACGATGGGTCTTAGCACATACACTCATAAAATCACTTCTATGAATGTTTTCCTCTCACATACCCAACACCAAGGGCGTGTGAGAGTATCTCTTGATGCGACCAAATTTCAACACTTAATGGAGTCTTCTAGGGCCACATTTACATGAAGAGGTTTTAATGGAGTAAAGGGGTATGACTAGGGCATCCACTTTTAAAACCTTAACTATTAAATATAAGGAACGCACATTTAGAGTTTCCTTATAGGCTTAAAAAAAAAAAGTTTTGCATACAATAATGCAACAAGATTTCAATATAAATTTAGCATTTAGTCATGGCATAAATAGAAACCCTACTTCACACATAATATATACAAAATATGAAAGATAAAGCGTGAAATTTATAAAATTCTCCAAAGAAGCACTTCTTTCGATCCTATAAAAATATATCCATACAAAATATCATCTCCTCAAGAATTTGCACCATAGAAAAGTCACATCTTGCCCAAGTAACAAAAAAGACTAATTCATGTTCATTTGTAGAGAAGAGTAATCAAACATATGGCGATCAAATGAAATAAGGGGGAAACTCTATTTATATGAGACTTATCACCCTTATTTTTACAATAAGACAAGTAAAAACCCTAATTACAAGTTTACTTTGGGTGTTCAACAAGTGTGAGGTTACAAGCCAACCTCGTAGCTCAAAAACATAACAAATAATGCCAAAAATGCCCATATGTGGGAGAGAAGCCTCCTCCACTATGATGTCAACCTCTAAAGGATCTCAAAATTCCACATGCAAGTGGCAAATGGGCTAATGAGTGCTCCATACTCCAAAATGTAGCTCAATGTACATGGCTATGCCTCTAAAGTGTCTTGATACCAAGATGTCATCATTAAAATGCCCTATGTCACCTTTTAAAGGGAAAGAAGAGTGACATGGCATCAATCTACTCAAGCTTTGGGGACAACTAGTGATGTGCAATCCCTCTCATATCATTTCAAGGATAACCATCATCATTTGGGCCCTAGAACAAACAATGTCCATTAAACAATGTCAAGGCTAGCCCAAGGCCATCTTGGGTCCATTTAGGCACATCATCAATATCTCTAACACCAAGCTACATGGGCTCAATTTTTCAACTTTTGGGGGTACCTTGGAGTGTCGAGTACCATGTGGAACCATCATATCACCCAATAATCTACTCTAGTTGGGATTAAAAAGGTCATATCTGCTCTTTGGAATGGGTAAAATAGCCTCTAATATGTTGTTGAATGGAGTGATAATCATCTCTCCAAAGGCCTTTGTTGATGTGATGACACCCCCTGAGAAAACCTTACCCAAAATCAAGTGAAATCACCAATCATTAGGGACAATAACCATAAATGTATCATAATGGGCCATACCTAATGCTTAGGGCATAATAATACTTCACGCAAAGCTCACATTCAAATGTCTAACTAGATCAAGTCTCTTAAATAGGTTACCTCCTTATGTTAACACAGTTATTGATCGAACAAGAACTATTACCTCAAAACGAGAACTCTAGCCAAAAAACCCAAAAAAAAAAAACAACAACAACATCCCAAAAACAAAAAGTGTTGATGTTGCATCAACAAATTTATTTATTTATTTTATTTTTTTGGGGTAAATTTTCAACATTAAAGAAAATGACAGTAAAGCCAATAAAAGCCATTTTTTTTTTTTGTAAAAAACACCCTAAAAATGAAAAGTGTTGATGCTGGAATAGCGTCTTTTTTTTGTCGGGGTTAATTTTCAACATTTTTTAGCAATGACATTAAAGATAAAATATTATGACTCCAAAAAACCTTAAAATTTCAACAATTTTCAAGCATGGCATTAAAGATAAAATATCATGTCTCTGAAAAACCTTAAAATTCCAATAATTTTCGGCCATGACGTTCAAAGATAAAATACTTATAATTGTTTTCAACGGTAGCATTAAAGATTAAATATTGCGACTTAGAAAAACCTTAAAATTTTGACAATTTTTGTGTAGATTTGAAACTGCTCATGAAATTTTCTAAATCATAAGATTTGAAGCTACTCTACTAATCCGCGGAAGTTAATTCACCATTTAGAACATAAATCACATACATGCAAAATGAAACATCACACATGCACACAGATTTATCTAAGGGAAAACAACTACTCAAAACCCCTTCCTATTTGTATTGCATTAATCAAAGAATAGAGATGAAATACATATGCTTGCTCAATCCTGAGCATAACTTGCAAGTGTATAGTCTATCCCACTGCCTGACTGATTGACTGACTCTGGCCAACACTTATCCAATTTTCAAGCCCTACAAGTTCCTATTTTCTTGCGGTGTTCCTCCAGGAAATTAGCTCCTATTATTTAGGAATTTCCCATTATTGAATTGCACAAGTCCTTTAGGTCCTTCCTCTGACTGCATGCACCACTTAGACACATTGGAATATTCTACAATTGATAGTACATTGCCTTAGAATCTCCATCTCAACTGGGTAACTCGAATTCTCTGCATGCAACAATTATTTTGGGCTAATTGATCAGTGAACTGGTTGATCACCGGGTGTGGTTGAAGTTCCACTTCCCCAACTTGACCTCCACTAGTTCTTCTAATAATTAGAACTAGTTTAACTGACAATAACTTAAAGTAATTGAAATAGATTGCTACAAATTAGAAATCAATCATACTAAACTGAAATCAAACTTCCCCAAGTTGAATTAACTGACTTAACTGAGTGACAAGTGCCATGTCACCTCAGATAACTACCTTCAAGATTTTTGCTGAAATAGAAATTCAAATGTTCTCTAGTTTGACCAAGGCAAGGTCAAGTTGAGATTTTCTTGCCACATTTTCAACACTCCCTCTCAGTAGGAAAAATATTATCAACCACCCCTATCCTGCACCTGTGGAACTCAAACTTTCCTCTTGACAAGGCCATTGTCAAAATATCAACATCTTGTTCCTCTGTCAAAATGAACTGCAACAACATAATCTCTCTACACACAATCTTGTAAATGGTGATACCATATATCAAAATGCTTGGATCGATCATGAAAACAAGATTTTCAGAAAGTTTGATGCAACTTTGATTATCACAGTTGGATCCATCATCTGACCAAACAATCCAACAAGTATATTTCTCATCAAGATCGCCTCACATGCTGCTTAAATTGCAACCATGTATTATGCTTTTGACGAGTTGAGTGCCACAAATCTTTGCTTCCTGCTGTATCAAGAAACAATTGCAAACCCAACACTAAAAATTCCAGCTGATGTATTCTTTCAGTTTAATGGGCTTCTAGCCTAACCTGCATCTGTGAAGCCACACAACTCCACTCCCTCTGTTCGTTTGTACCATAGTCCAAATTGGGTAGTGCCTCTGAGGTACCGTAAAACGTGCTTAGCTACCCTCCAAGACAGTTTGGTTGGCCTAACCATTACTTGTCTCAACTGGGTGACTGCAAAGCATATATCTAGTCGTGTATTCACAAGATACATGAGTAAACCCACCAACTATTGGTAAACAACAGCATCAACTTCCTCACCTAAAATGGCATCCTCTTTCCTCTAGTTGGTCGCTAAAGGAGTCTCCATGGGTTTGCACTTGTTCATGCAGAATCTCTAAAGTATCTCGTTGGCATAATTTTCCTGAGAGACAAACATTTCCCCATCACCTTGCCATACTTCCAATCCAAGGAAATAGTGCATGAGACCCATGTCCTTCATCTCAAACTCTCTCCCAAGGTCCTCCTTGCAAGATATGACCAAATGCTCATCACTAATCAAAATCAAGTCATCAACATATAAGACAATAATAAAAAAATTACCTTCTACCAAAATATGATAGAGGTTTATGTCTGCTTCACTTTTAGTGAAGCAAAAACCTATGAGATAGCTATCGATCCGGGTGTACCAAACACGAGGTGCTTGCTTGAGACCGTACAATGCTCACTTGAGTCTGCACACATGAGACTCTCGATCAAAAGTCTCGAAGCCTTTTGGTTGCTCGATATACACCTCCTCCTCAATAACTCCATTGAGGAATGTTGTTTTCACATCCATCTAGTGGATCTTCCACTCCATCTGTGCATCCAGAGCAAGGATTGATCTGATGGATGAGTACCTTGCCACAGGAGAAGAGGTCTCCTCATAGTCAATCCCCTCAACCTGAGAGTACCCCTTGGCCACAAATCTAGCCTTGTACTTTTCGATGCTTCCGTGTACTACATGCTTTACCTTGAAAATCCATCTCGAACCCACAACTGATTTGTCTGCTGGTCTTGGGACCACTTCCCAAACACTATTGTTTAAAATGGATTTGTACTCCTCCATCATTACATCAACCCATACTGCTTCCTCGAAAGACCAGTCTCTACAAGCTTAATCATTAGACCCATATAGCTAATGTATCGGTTTGGTGACCTTCTCTGCTTGCACTGACTTGAAGGAGCACCCACATTCTCCCTCCCATTCTGCACAAGTCTCTAAGCTTCCCTGGTCCTTTTCCTGCCTTCTCTGGATGGTCCTGCTTGAGTGGTTGTCTCCACTCTCTGCTCCTCAATTTGTGGCTGCTTGAAAACATCTCGAGGCTCCTCCTTTGGAGCTAAAATCTCCTCCTCCGGTGGGATTTGAAGCTCCCTATCAAGAGAGCATCGCATGGCTTTGCCTTCATCAAATTTTACATCCCTTTGCACAATTGTCATTTTGAGGGATGGCAAGCACACACGGTAATTGTGGTAATTTTTTATGTAATCCACAAATACCCCCAACTTTGCTGTTGGCTTTAGCTTCTTCCTTGATTCTTTGGAGACATGGAAGTAAATAGAGGCTCAAAAAATCCTGAGGTGTGACACATCCAACTTCCTCCCCGAAAAAGCCTCCTCCATTGTAATCATTACAAGAATCCAATGAGAACTCTTGTTCTGCAAATAGACCGTTGTGTTGCGTACTTCAACCAACAAGTGCAGAGGTTGGAATTGATCATGCAACATTGCTCTTGTTGTTCCCACAATGTTGTGGTTCTTCGTCCCAGCCATGCCATTCTGTTGTGGGTTGTGCGCTGTTGTCAACTCTTGTCGAATGCCTTCTTTTGCACATAAATTTTTAAACTCATTTGACACGTACTCACCTCCATTATTGCTCCTGAGAGCCTTCACCTTCTTGCTTGTTTCTTTCTCAACAAGTGCTTTGAATTCTAAGAACTTGGAGAAAGTCTCGTCCTTCTTTCGCGTGAAGAAGATTCAACACTTTCACAAGAAGTCATCAATAAAAATGACAGAATATTTGTGCCTAGCAGTGGATGTTATCGATAAAGGTCCATAAACATCAGAGTGGATCCTTTCGAGGACTGCATGTGCTCTGTTGTCCTGATCATGGAAAGTGGCTTTTGTGTACTTCCCCAAGGTACACCCTTTGCATGTATCATGCTACTCTAGTGTTCCTTTGGGGAGGCTTGTGGTTATCTGCTGCATGATCTTCAAAGTGACATGATGCAAATGGCCAAGTCTTCTATGCCAAAGTCCACCGACATCGCGGCTCTGCACCTTCTCTGCCTTTGTGCTCAATGCAGCACAATCCTCTGCATCTAGCTTGTAGAGGTTCTTCACACAAAACCTAATTTGCTTCACCTGTCCCGTGGCTATGTATCTCAGGAATGTATTTCCTTTGTTGAAGATCACATCATATCCACGGTCTTCCAAAACTTCAACGGAGACAAGAACATTCTTTAGACCTGTAACAAACATCACATCCTTGAGTCTAAAAGGGGAGGTTGAATCCCTCTGAAACGTGATTGTAACAATTTGGGTCACACTGTACCTTCCATCATCTCCCATCTTGATGTGAATCTGGAGATCTTTCTCCTCCAAATCACTAAAAAAGTCTCTATTCCCCTTCATATGGAATGAAGCACCGCAATCCAAGTACCATACACTCCCCATCACTGTGTTGATCATGCATGCAATGAGAGTAAAATCCAACTCAAACTATGAAGTCAAGGCTTCACTTGTTACTTCTCCTGAGGTCTTCTTGCTTGTCTTATTGTGCGGACACTTCATGGCATAATTCTCGAATTCATAACAATGAAAGCACTTGATTCTAGACAAGACTTTCTTCTTGCCCCCTTGACTAGATTCTGCTTTGGATTTTGGATTTCTTCCCTTCCCCCTTCTTTGATTTTCCATCTAAGGCACAATTCTCCTCATCCTCTCCCTTGGATGAAGTCTCATCTCTGGTATTTCGCCTTATTTCCTCTTGTATCTGGTCAGACCATAAGTGATCTCAACTCAAGAGTTTCTCCCTCCCATTCACCAAATCTTGATAGCTATGCCAACTCTTGGGAAGGCCTAGAAGGGCTAGAGCTACCAAGTCTTCTTCAGGGACATTAAAATTGACCCTGACAAGTGAATCACGACATTGTGTAAACTTACTCAGATACTGCGGAATTTTCTTTGTTTTGCATCTTGATACTTCAAAGTTTGTCCTTGAGTGCGAGCTTCTTGTGGTCACTACTATTCTCGAACAATTCTATTAATGCTTTCCACATTGCAAACGAAGTTTCTTTTCAGTGGAGATTCAAGACAATATGATTCTCCTCGCTTGACCACATCTTTCTTCCATTGAGCAAGATTGTAGGCATCAAATACTTGAGGTTTTTCAACATCTGTCTTGATGTACTCTAGTAACCCATTTGTCATCCAATACTGTCTCCATGTGGTCCTTCCATGCAACAAAATTTGAGGTGCCTTCCAAGGCATACTCTAGCCGTAGTCCATTGAAAGTCGTCTTCTCAACTCTGAAGAAATCCTGCTACACTAATCTTCAAATTCAAACCTCCTACAATGACATCTTCGAAATCTCTGCTCTGATACCATGTAGAAATTAATGTGTACATTCAAAACTGCTCATGAAATTTACTAAATTACATGACTTGAAGCTACTCCACTGATCTATGGAAGTTAATTCACCATTTAGAACTTAAATCATAGACATGAAAAAAGAAACATCACACATACGTACAGATTTATCTAGGGTAAAACAACTGGTCAAAACCCCTTCCTATATGTATTGCATTAATAAGAAAATAGAGATGAAATACATATGCTTGTTCAAGCCTGAGCACAACCTGCAAGTGTATAGTCTATCCCACTGCCTGACTGACTGACTCTTGCCAATACTTAGCCAATTTTCAAGCCCTCAAAACTCCTATTTCCTTGTGTTTTTCCTCCAGGAAATTAGCCCCTATTATTTAGGAATTTGCCACTATTGAATTGCGCAATTCTTTTAGGTCCTTCCTCTGACTGCATGCACCACCTGTACACATTGGAATATGCTACAATTGATAGTACACAGCTTTGAAATCTCCACCTCAACAAAGTAACTCGAATTCTCTGCATTCAACAACTATTTTGGGCTAATTGATTAACTAACTGGTTGATCACTGAGTGTGGTTGAAGTTCCACTTCCACAAGTTGACCTCCACTAGTGTTCTCACATTTAGAATTAGTTTAACTAACAATAACTCAAATTAATTGAAATAGATTGTTACAAATTAGAAACCAATCATACTCAACTGAAATCAAGCTTCCCCAACTGGAATTAACTAAGTTAACTGAGTGATAAGTGCCATGTCACCTCAGTTAACTACCTCCAAGATTTCTGCTGAAATAAAAATTCAAATTTTATCTAGTTTGATCACGGCAAGGTCAAACTGAGATTTTCTTGTTGCATTTTCAACCATGGAATTAAAACCAAATATCACGACTACAGAAAACCTTAAGTTTTCAATATATTTCAACCATGACATTATGGAAAAATGATATGAAAACATAAAACTTTAAAAATGAACACTTGAATGAAATAGTCCTTATACCAAGAGTAATTTTTTTTTTTAAATGATAGCTATTTTAAAATCTTAACCAAGGCAATTTGACACATTGCAACGGAAATTAAAAAATCAACCATCAATTGACACATAGTGTAGGAAAACTTGACTTATTGCAATCAAATCTTAAAAATCAACCATGAAATTGACACACTGTGGGGGTAGACTTGATCCATTATAATGAAAACTTTAAAATTAAATATCAAAGTGACACATAATGAAGTTGGGTTGCTAGTTGAGGATTGACACAAACCCTAAAAGATAAATAAATAAAAATAAAAAATGCAAAACAAAACAAAAAAAACAAAAAGTAAAAAAAATAGTAACTAATAAATAAATAAAAATGTATTAAAAAAAAACTTAAAAAGATAAAAAAAAATTATAAAACAAAAATCAAACATAAAAAAAATATATACAAAATATCTTTCCGAGAAATCACAAAGTAGTTTTCACGGTAGATGCATTTCGGTGCACTTACTATGGTTCATCATCGTAATAAATAAATGAATGAATGATAATAAAGAAAAACATAGAAAAAATTTAAAAATTTAACACTTAAAAAACAAATAAATAAAAGCAAATTAGATAATTAAAAACTAAACAAACAAAACACAAAAAATAAAATAGAGATTAAAAATATTAAAAAAAACAAAAAAACATTTAAATCGTAAAGAAAAAATAAATAAATAAAATTTTAAGAATATATTAAAAAGCATTAAAAAAATAAGAAATAAAAACAAAAACACTTATAACAAATAAAAAAATCATTAAAAAAATATTATAAAAAATTCAAAATAACAAAAAAACACTTAAAAAAAATAAAAGAGTTAAAAAAAAAAAAAAAAAATTGGCCCTCGAGCCTCTGGCTGGCCGTGGGAATCGACTAACAGCCAACCGGGGGCTGGAGGGTTGTTGTAGGGCCAGTGGAGGGTCCTCAACGGGCCATGGCCAGTGGGGGCCCGAAGGCCTATATATATATATATATATATAATGAAGTGTTTTTTTTTTTTTTTAATTTTAATTTTTTTTTTTTCAATTTTTTTTTTTTAATGTTTTTTCCTCCTTTTTTTTTTTTTTGCTAAAAATATTTTTTTAATGTTTTTTAATTTTCAATGTATGTGTGTGTGTTTTAGGACTTTTTAAAATTGTATGTTTTATTTATTTTTAACATTTATTTTATTTTTTTACTTAAAATTTTAATCATTTTTTTGGAAAAATAAAAATAAAAAAAATACTTCAAATGTCATCATCTTTGGATATAAAATTCATAAAAATTTCATAAAATATGTTATTTTGCCAACTCTTTTATTCAAAATTATCATAAAAATCTTTTATTTAATATGTCATTTTTAGCGAAAAGGTCTTGAAATACGTGTTTTTTTAATTATATTTAAATGAAAAATGTGAATTTTTTGTCAAGTGTTTAAAATTATTATTTTTAGGGATAATTTTTTTTGTAAGTTGAAATTCTATTCATCTAGCAAAAGAGATATATATCTTGAGTAACAAAAAACAGGTGGTATCACCCCGATCATGTTTGTTGACCATTGTTTGCAACATGTGAAAAATATAAAAAAGAGACTAAGGATATCATCCATAAATGGGAAAACCACAAACACTAAAAGACAAACAACACAGAAGACACCTGAGGGCATGCTAGTCATCCGACGTGATAGACGCTGGGTTATCCGAGGTTGTTCCTAGAGGAGGCGGAGGGCGGAAGTTGCATTGGACATGCCCTTCAAAGTGCGCCATCCATGTCTCCAGCTTTTCCACTTTTTTCTGAAAGATGGTTTTGGCTACGCCAGACCACCGCCATGCGCTCTCTAACCTGGCATTGAAAGTAGTGCATCCTATCCAGGGTGGTCACCAACTCAACATGCTCCTCCCTTCGGACCCTTTTAGCCGACTCCACCTAATCCAACAAAATTTGAATTAGCTCGCGGCAATTCTCCAGACAACAATGTTGAATTTCCCGCGGGCTGCGAGTTGAATGTCTGTCAAACCCTTGGCTAACCTTACCACCACATCGTTGAGTTTGTTGAGACCTCCCTCCACGATGGGTCGCCTGCTCGCTACCACCGCAACCACCACGCGCTCCAACACCCATCTGCCGGGAGCGACCGATAGTCTTGCCACCTTAGCACATCCCAACTGTTAACATTCCCATCTCCACATATTGAATTGGCCTGTCCTGGTCCCCGTGCCCCTCTGAGCCTGACTTGGTAGGGAAGGAGGAATGCCCATGTCAAGGGGAAGGCCGCATGTTGAACACACCAACAACACCACTACCTGTACTTGGCTCAATAGTGTTGGAGCCACCAAAAACCTTCAAGGCTTGACCCACTTTAAATCACCAAGACTGCCTCACCTAGATCCCAGACCTCCCGTCACCCAAACTACTCCACAAGCAACCACACACATCAACACGACTACTGCCACTCCACCAATTGTGCACTCTAAGTTTTCGACCCTTCAGAGCGTTGAGAGCTTGAGAAAATAGAGATAGAATGGATGGGTTAATCTCACCCCTAGTCGAAGCTGCCCAAGGGGGGCTCTCACAGACCACACCAACATACCTCCATAGTAACCTTCAAGGAGGAAAATTCCCTTATCCCCATAACACACAAGAAAACACCCACTGAGACATAAGGCATGCCAATTCTTTGTCCAAATGCCTGAGACGGAGTATTCCACACACAGCCACCGCCACCCCCAACAACACCACAAACTATACGACCTCCAACAACCTCTAGTGGACCAACAAATTGCACCTTCTAAATTCCAATGTAAGCAGAAATACCAACTTACCCGAACCACCTTAGGTCACACTGTGCATGCGAAAAAAGGCATGGGGTGCTGCCTTTAGAGAAGAACAATGATAAATTTACACTGCCAAGAGTTGGGGGGGAAGCTGGACAACTACCACCCTTCTATGAAAATACATTGTTGTTGCTTCCATTTGCTCACAAAATATTAATTGGGAGCACAACACTGAATTGAAACGCCAACACAAAAGCCATAACAATGAGCCATCCCACTCGTTAGATCTTTTCCTCCCACACTCATCAAGACATTAAGATGTTTCACACGAGCACCTTTACACCCCCTAGTACATTCGTTCAGACAAGAGGACAGGGAGGCCGGTCCTCCACCCGCACGCCAGCTATTTGCAGTCATGGGACTCGATTTGCCACGTGCTCCGAGGTTCTCACCTCCATCGGGGATATTTTTTTAGTTACAATTATTTTGAAGTATTAATTAATGATATATAAATATAAAAAAATCCTAACTTCAAATTATTCATGTTATTATTTGTTTTAAACTTTGCAAAAAAAATTAAAAATTTCATTATAAAAAAACATTGAAAAAAAAAAACAAAAACAAAAACAAACAAACAAACATGTTTGGAAAACTCTTAAAAAACAAACATCTTAGGATGAAAAACAAGAAGAGGAATAAGTTGACTTGAAAAATGGTTAAATAATCAACGTTTAAAAAAAAATTGTTCATAATTTAGGACATAAAAAAAATTGAAATGTCAAAAATATGTCTTAAAAAAAATGTTGATGCTTTTCAAAATCCACATGAAAATCACCAACATTTTAAAAAAATTATCCACACTTAATACATTAGAAAATTTTAAGTGTCAAAAATAAACCTTCTAAGAAAAGGAGTTGATGCTGCATCAACACTTTTCAAAATCAACATGAGAATCACTAACATTTAAATAATGTTTATACTTGATACATAAGAAAATTTAAAGTGTCAAAAATATACTCCAAAGAAATGTGTATTCTGAAACAACACTTTTCAAAATCGGATGATATTTTTGCTACCTCAAAAAAACGGGTACTCGGTACAATTTTCGTTTGATCGGTAACTTTGTTATGTTAAGGATGATTAGGATAACCCTATTAGGTGTTGTTAGCTCCCAAGGGGAAGTGGCATGTCCTAAGCCCATCAATTCGTAGGTGTGTGTGAAAATGGTAGCTTTGGAGTGAGAAAGACTTTAGGGCAAGGTGCCATAGCCATGTGACCGGGTAATGGAGATCCAACATCCTAAATGTATATATGTAAGGAGGGAGAAATTGTGGAGGCATCATTTACCCCTTTCTTTGACTTGTTTTTTCCACCCGTATGGTGTGCCTTTTACTTCTGTATGATTTTCTTTGATTTGGTTGCATAGCTTAGGAGCCCAAGCTTGCTTTTGATATTTTCCATTATTCCTCAATTATGATTCAATTTATCACTCATTAGGATTGGGACAATGCAAGAGTTTCTTTTATAGATGAAGCATCATGTGCTTGAGGAACTTGATGATGGTTAATGAGGAGGGTAGAGCTCATGCTATGGTTTTTCCCACGCGCTAATCAAAGTCCCAACCATCTTTTGCATTTTATCTTTTTCTTTCATTGTTGCTTTCTTTTCACTGCATCAACCTTCAGAGCAAAGTTTTCCAAGCCCAGACTCAACTATGAGGATGAAAGGGGGCTAATCCCAATGACCAATGACCACCAACCTGAAGAATGGAGATGAATAAGGGGAAAGATGGAAAGTGGTAAGTATGAAATATTTTAGACATGTTACTTCAATTAGTGCCTCACTAGTAGTATCCTTCCTAAAACTCTAAGGCATCAGAGAAGCTCCCACTGAACTAGATTCATAGACTAACCTTCTAGGTGAAGTGAGGCAACAAGCATATATTCAAGATCGATAAATTATCATGTTTGCCCCTTGATCCATATTAGTATGCCCATAACATTAATTGAAAGTACATGATTGCAAAATGGTTAAAGTACTTGCTAGTGGATGACTTGCCTTCCTTGGTGAACGATTGTTGGATGGGAGAGAGAAATACGACTGGAGCAAGAAGTGGAGGATCTTGGCATCATGTTATGTGGTAATCATATAGAATTTCTAGCTAGTTGGTTGCCCAAGGAGGATAATTTTTTTCTCCCAAGGGATACCCACTTTTGGTGGGTAACAGTGGCTTGGAATGGTTAACGTGGGTTAGATCTTGAAAGTCACACTGAAAAACCATAAATGAAAATCCTTTGGTTGAGTGCCAAAGAAGTGCACTTTTAGGGTCTTTAGCCTCGAGAACACATATATCTTGGAGGTCCTCCTTGCATTGTATATATTGAATAACTTTCCAGTGGTGTTTTTTTGTCGTCAGATGGAGTCCACATGTGAAAGCTATGCATTCAGTAAGGAAATAGTAAAACTATTCACATTATATCCAAGTGGAAAACATGTTAGCAAACCATGATTCACCCATGAGGATTTAGTGACATAGGGGAGTTAGCCTAAGGGGTTAGCTCAACTTGTTGTTGGGAATCTTTTATAAATTTCATGAATTTGATTTTGTTAAACAACTAATCCTTGGGATTATGGTAAATCTGTAAATATATTTTGTAAATAATTAATCTAGGATAAATATGAAGAGTTAGGAGAATGTTAAGAGTCATCATACCTATTGGAAGACGAAACCACATATCACACCACTTGTATTTTATATATGGGGTTGAATGCAAATTTTATGCCTAGAGTTACTCATTCCTAACCTAGTAGAGGTATCATAGCCTAGGCTTTCTGATAACTCCATGACTTGGTTCCTTGCCTCCTATAATATCTTCCCTTTGCCGAGATTTTTTGCATTTGTACTACATGTTATCGTTGGTCCCTTTATTCCCTCTTTCCCATATGCACAAGCTTAAGTTTTCTCAATCAATGATCATTCATCCTATTATTTCCAGAGATATTTGCAGTCACTGTTTCTGATAATCCTCCAAGAGATTGTGATGAGATTCAAGTACACCCATGGCCTTCTATAGGTTGTTCCACATATGTTTCATGGTCTAGAGGTCATCTTCCAAGTTTTGTGCTTCCACTCGTGAGTTCCTTTTTCTTTGGATCCTTGTTTAGATTCACATGCTCTCTCATTTGTGCCAACAACTTGCAGTTCCTTATGGGTGGTTGAAGGAAGCTTGGGATCAACCTTGATATCACCCCTCTCATCGTCTAAGTGAACAATATCCACTTTGCTATTATAGCTCTCAATGAGGCTTATTACCCCAATCGATACTTGTCTTTGTGAATGCTCTACACTACAACAAAACAGGCAATTTGCGCCAGATTTAGCACCAGATTCTAGTGCATTTTTTTCTCAATTGGGATGAGCAACCTGGCGCTAAATCTGGCTCTATTGTACAATTTTTAAAGCGTCCTTTTTTGCACCAAATTTTGCATCTTTTTTACGCCAAATTTTCCATCATTTTCTGCATCATATTTTGCACCAAGATTTTCATTTGGTTTTACAACAAGTTTTGCTTCTAGTTTTGTGCCTTTTTTTTGCATCTATTTTTGCATCATTTTTTGCTTCCTCTTTTGTGGAATTCTTTGCTTCTATTTTTGTGTCATAATTTGCATCGATTTTTACACCATCTTTGAAATCTTATTTAGCGCCTTTTTTTATCCAATTTGTGCCAATTTTTGCATCTGGTCTTATGCCATCTTTTGCTTCTAATTTTGTACTTATTTTTACATCTATTTTTGTGCCAATTTTTCTGCCTTTTTTTACACCATCTTTTCCATCCAATTTTGCACCATATGTTGAATCTGATTTAGTGCCAAATTTCGCATGCATTTTTGCACCATTTTTTTCATCCACTTTTGCATTTTATTTATCTCCTTTTTTTGCATCCTATTTTGCACCATATTTTGCATTTAATTTTGCATCATTTGTTGCATCCAATTTAGCATGATTTTTAACACCATTTCTTGCATCCAATTTTTCATCCTTTTGAGCATCTAAATTTGCATCCTATGTTGAACCATATATTGCATCCACCTTTGCATCCCATTTTGTGTCTATTGTTACGTTCACTTTTGAGCCATTTTTTCGTCTACTTTTGCATTCGTTTTTGCACCAAGTTTTGAATGATTTGTTGCATCATTTTACATCCAATGTTGCATCTCAATTTGCATCCAAAATTGAGCCATTTTTATGCCCATTTTTGCACCATTTTTTCTTCTTTTGTGTCCAATTTTGCACCATTTTTTATGTCCAAATTTGCATCCTTTTTGGTATCTAGTTTTTCATCCTTTTTGGCTTCCAAATTTGCATCCTTTTTTCTGCCACATTTTGTGTCCACATTTGCATCTCATTTTGCACCTAGATTTTAGTTGGAATTTTTATCTAGTTATGCATCATCTTTGACATCCTTGGTTTCACCATTTTTTAGTCCCATTTTGCATCTTGTTTTGTGTCTTTTCTTACATCCTTTTTGCATCCTAATTTTACACCATTCTTTGCATCCTCATTTTGGTGTCCATTTTTGCATCCTTGTTTGCACCCAATTCGGTATCCTTTCATATGCCCTATTTTGTTCCCTTCTTTGTGTCTAGTGTTGCACCCTTTTTTAATTTTACTTTAAAAACATTTTTGTGTCATTGTTTGCATATTGTTTTGATGGCTAGTTTAACATCCAATTCTACTCCCAATTTTTCATCCATGGTTAAATCCACTTTTGGCTTCTTGTTTAGAGTTTTACTTTTATTTCCATTTATGACCACCTCTATGGGTTCATTTTACTAAGTTCATTTACATAGTGAAATATATTAAATTTTCTAAATATCATTTTGCTGTAGGATTTAATGCATGGTTAGATGAAAACAAAACCCTCTCAGTTTATCTCAGAAACCTAGGACAAACCAATTAAGAGAAAGGTTGTTCTAAGGCTTAGGATTCTTAGTAGATCAAGTTGTAGAGTATAGATTAAGAAAAAGAGAATGAATTCTTGTGAGTCCTCGCATGCAGGTCTTCTTGGAGTTTTTCGTATAGCCAAGAAGCGCTCCTAGCTAGCTCCAAAGCTTGGTCCTACACATAAGAGAGAGAATAAAGCAACCTTCACAACATAATATCTTAATAATCAAAACTATAAAAAACAATAAATATTATTGAATAAATAAATATAAACCAAAAACCCATGCATACATTAGTTAAATAGAAGAAGTAAAGAATGAATAGAAACATATGGAAGGAAGAACAACTGATCTATATGAACAAAGGAGTTGGAGGAAAGTTACAACAATCAGATATAGTTGCAACATCACCTCCCCCAACTCATAGCTCCAAAACTCTCCCTCTCAAGACAGATCTCAAGAGCGTGACAATACAAAATTCCCATCATTTTTTCAATGGCCAAGCCTCTAATATATAGGAAAGTGGAGGCTATGAAGATTTCCAAATTTCCTCATTAGTTCAATTTGGGAAAAATCTTTTGGGTGAATAATGTTTCCTCATATAAAAAAGGAATTTTCCACTTTTTAGATGCTTTTGTGCTTAGGAAAAATCTTCCCCATGCTTTATGGCTCTTTCCCACTTTTGTATGCTTTTATTTTTTAGGAAAAAGCTAAAGATGAGGATAAAGAGATTACATTCCACCATATGTTTCCGAAAGTGACCAAGAATGTCAAATTCAAATTCTAGTTTGCTTATGTTTTAGTTTTTTTTTTAAATATATATTTAGTTTTAGTATTTCTTTTTTCTAGAAAAATATATTTAGTTTTTGGTATATTTTTTTATAAGAAAAATTATATTTTGTTTTTATAAAAATGGATTTTAAACATTCCATTCATGCTAAATTTGTGATTTTATGATAGGAGTTTAAATTATATATAGTAAAGTAACTTAATGTCATGTGTCGTGTTGCTGAGATGGGTGTTATACATCTCTTTCTTGCTAAGTTATAGAATGTGCTTGGGTTTTCTTAATGCAATAAAACTAATTATGTTCTTCATGATATCTTGAAATGTTCATCTTGAACCAGGCTAATAAAACAATAAAGTTAAAATAGGTTTTCCTTTGTCCTTTATAGATCTTTGTCCCCGTTAATCTTGGTCTTAATAGATTAATTGTCTTGTGGTGGCCTTGAGTGGTCACTTCCATTAGTTGCATGCTTTGTAGTTTTCAGTTAGTGACATTTTTTAGGCTTGATAATATGTTATTTAATTTATCAAAATGTGTTATTGTCCATATTATTGTTAAATATTAATATTAAATATGTTGATTTTTAAGCATGTTTTAGCAAAACTTTCCCAAAATGTTTATAGATTGTATTTTATAATGCAATTATTCTTTGCTTGATGAAATTGTTTTGGATATTTTTTTAATGATTCATTGATTGATGAAATTGTTATGGATATTTTTTTTAGTATATTAAATTGTATGTGATAAAGTCAAAAATCACCTCTTTTTTAGATTTTCATTGATCAATTTCCCTTAAGTCCATCAAGTTCACCATTTGGTCCTAGGTTAAGGAAATATAGGAGTCATGAAGTGGAATTGTCCAAGCACTTAAATCTTGAGACATGTTTCTTTTTAGTCACTTTATACTTTCTTTCTATGTAAATTTTTGATGAAAATAGTCTTGGAACATGAGGGGCGTCAATAGTAAGCGAAAACAAACTCCTAAAAGAAAAATGGTATGCAAAGCACCCATAAATAATGTTGATATAAGAAGCAAAAATATTAAGTGAGGTTCAACCTCATATAATTAGAAAATGGGGGAGGAATTTCCAAGTAGTAGTGATTGATGCTTAGAGATACTTGGGTGGAATGGTTATTATTTGAAATGATTAAGACATCAAGGTTACCAATATGTTTACCTCTTTTCGCATTATGACAATACAATTTTAGTTAATTGACATTGAGGACTACTACCATGTATCCAATGTCTATGACTCCAATATCGCAAATGGAAAACCTCTATTTCTCAATTCTATTTCTAGCACAAGTAATTTATACTCCCCATCTCCATGGATTGTTGGGAGTGACTTCAATATTATAAGTGTCTCGAGGAAAAGAAAGAATGAATCGAAATGTTTAACAAGATATTTTGTAAGCTATACCATTAAAGCCACAAAGTAGTCTCCATTAAAGTTGTCAAGAAATGAGTCTCCAACCCACACATGTGGATCAATGAGATGTAATACATGTGTGTATGGTTACGAACTCAATACACCTCTATAATAACTCCACAAACTTATGTATTTCACTCTGTCACATAAATTGACAGTAGTGTGACATAAGGAAACCAAGAGTAGACATGAAAGCCTTAGGAAACAAACATTCCTTAGATCCTCAATTAGGTGCTTAAATGATGAAGTGAAAATGCAAGGAGAAAAGAAGAATTCATGATTTAACCATCGCATACATGTGATCAAGTGTGACTAGGAGTGTATATATTAATATATTTTCCAAAGAGGGAGTGAATACATGAGTTACCATTTATTGGCCCTTATTTTTCTTTCTTTTTCATTTTCTTATATATAGGACTTAGGGAATAAGGTTTTCATAAGTTTGGCACAACTCATAGATATAAGATTTACATGAATTTTCACTTCAACCTTAGAGTTTAGACTTAGATAAATCAATATAGTGTATGTTTAATGATTTTGGCTTTCACTTTTTTATTGTATTCCATCACAAATAAAAAAGGGGAAATATTTTGCCACAAATCTATGAATGCTTAATCATAAAGTCGTCATGTGATGAAAACAAATTAATGATGTTATTCTCTACGAAAATGATGGGTATTCTTGAGAAAATCTTATGCTTGTGGATGTTTCCTCCCTGGTTGAGAGGGAGTGAGGGTAGACACCATGTTATCCATGTGTCATGTACTATGGCTAGGATTAACAATCGTAAGCCTAGTAAAGGCACTAGTAGGGATAATTGTGGATTGGATAAACATCTGGGACCAATATTCTTTGAGAATTTGGACATTGACTAGGACTAATCGCCATAAGTCAAGAACATTAATCCAAGATAAGAATAGTCATGAGGATTGACATTTTCTGGTGTCAAATATTATGATAGTGGATTAGGAAATGATCATGTGAGGACATACCTGGTAAACATCTTGGTGGGGTAAGTGCCTTGAAAGGCAGTGGTGTCCAAATTTATGCCTCCCAACATTGTGCTCTGATCTAATGGAGAGATAAACTTGTTAGTCAAGGCCTTACTATTTTGAAAATTTTGGCTATGATGATGTAAATCATCATTGATGCTTATCAATCTAGATCCCTTCTTATATGAATATTTCAACTTGAGAGTACTTTTTTGTCTCATTATGAGTACCTCGCTAGTTTAGAGGGAGGGTCATCATCTTCATTATTGCCATCATCACCACCATCAATGTGATCATTATTGTCATCATTTCATTATCATCATAATCACCATTCATGTCTTCTTCATGATCATCATCATCATCATGATTTTGTATATTGTCGTCAATTGTTCATAATTATAGGTATCATAAGAAATATCACCAACCTTAGGACACATGATATATGAAAGAAAAATAACCACTTTATTTTTTAGAAATGATTGATGATCATCAACATCACTACCATTATCATCGTCATTATAATTGTCATCATCCCCATCATCATAACTAATATAAGTTTTATCATAATTTTTGTCATCTTCATCATGAACATCATAATCATCATTCATGCCATTATTGTTCTTGATTATGACCAAGATGAAAATAATGATAATGATGATCAGATGATGATGACTTGGAAGATGACGCCAAAGATAATTATTATGATTTTTACCATGATAACATTTAAAAATTGGGAGGAATGGCCAAGGTCATTAGCATCATCATCATTGTCATTGTAGCTCCCATCATCTTTATCATCATTGTCATTATCATAACAATCGCAATTCATGTCATCGTCATCATCTTCATTATCATCATCATTATAATTATTGACATTGTCATCAGTTGTTCATAATTTTCAATGTCATAAGAAATATAATCAATGCAAAAGATATGATGTGTGTTGGAAAATGGATGCAAAAGTAAACAAAAAAATGGGGGTAAAAATAGACGTAAATTTGGATGAATAGTGGACACAACATAAGTAGATGCAGAACAAGACAGAAAAATTGAACAAAAGTGGATGAAAAAGTAGATGCACTAGTTCATACAAACTTGAACACAAAATAGGACTCAAACATGGATGAAAAAGTGGAAGAAAACATGGGCACAATAGTAGGCATAAAACTTAGCATGAATTGTGGTGAAACAAATGTGGATACTCCAATGAATGTAAAAAAAAAGGGACACAAACTTGAATGCAAAAAGGAGGAAAACTTGGATGAAAAAAGGGATGTAAACATGGGCCAAACATGGGTGCAATAGTGAACACAAAATTAGTTGCAAAACTAGACAAATCAAAAGTGGATGTAAAAGTAAATTCGAAATGGGATGCAAAAAACATAAACAATATTTGATGCAAACTTGGACACAAAAGAGGATGCAAATATGGATGCAATAGTGGAAGAAAATGTGGGTTGCAATGATAGGCATAAGATATGGCACAAATAATAGCACAAAAAAAGTGGATGTAATAATAGACACAAAAAAATATGCAAACTTAGATGCAAGACAAGATGCTATAAGGGATGTAAAAGTGTATGCAAACACGGGTGCAACATGAGAAACAAAATTGGATGCAAAATATGGATGAAATGGAAGTACATGCAAAAGAAGATACAAAATGAGATGCAAAACCCAACACAAAAGTGGATGCAAAAATAGATGAAATATTTTATGCAAAAGAGGATGTGAAGATGGATGCAAAATTGGAAGCAAACGTGGGTACAACAGTATGTGCAAAACATGGAACAAATTTTGTCACAACAAAAGTAGATGTAATGATAGATGCAAAAAAAGAAGCAAATGAAGATGAAAAATAGGATGCAAAAAGGGATGTAAAAGTGGGTGTAAACATGGGTGCAACAATGGATGTAAAATAGCTTTTGCAACTTATTTGAAAGAGAAATTTTGTCCCAACAATTAGACTTGTAGCATAAAGAACATGGTTAATACATATGATTCGACCAAAAACTAGTTACTACCAAAATTCAACCAAAAAAAATATTACTGCATAAAAATAGAATTAAAAACAAAAAAAATAAAAACAAAAATTTCCCAAATTAAAAATAAATAAATGATAAACTTTTTTTTTACCAAAATTTAGTGATTTTTTTAGTGCTAATACTAACATCACCATTACAACAAGATATTTTTTTAGTGCTAATACTGCCATTACAACAAGATATAAGAGGGATATAATGCAAAAAGTTTAATAATAATATGTATGCAGAAGATGGTCTTCAGACTGGTGAATTCATGATAATCAATGGGACTACAGTCAAAATAATTGGATGTTATTTACTTTTTTACATAGATTGTCAAAATAATTCCATAAATCGATTTTTTTTAACCAAAATTTAACAAAAACTTTGCTAGTGCTAACATTAGAACCACCATTACAACAAGATATCTTTCTAATGTTGACAACACCATTATAGTAAGATACCTCAAGAGAGACAGAAAATTTAAAAAGTATGATAGTAATATGTATCCAGAAGATGGTAGTGAAACTAGTAATTGTTCATTCTCATTATCATAATCATTGTCATCATCATCACCATCATCCTTGTCATCGTTATAATTGCCATCATTACATTATCATCATAATCACCATTCATGCCATCATCATCATCATTATGGACATTGTTTGCAATTGTTTATAATTATAGACGTTGTAAGAAATATCATCAACCCAAAAAATGTGATCAATGCTAGAAAAGGGTTGTTTAGGACACATTGATATACGTAAGAGAAATAACAACTCTATTTTTGAGAGATGATCGATGATCATCATCATCACCACCATTATCATCGTCATTGTCATTTTTATCATCCCCATCATCATCATTAATGTAATTTCTATCAACATTGTTGTAATCATCATCATCATTCATGCCATTATTGTTTTTGATGATGACCTAGATGAAAATGATGATGATGACACCAAAGATAATGCTTATGATTATGACAATGACAACATCTAAAATTGGGAAGATTCGCCAAGGTCATTAGCATCGTCATCATCATAATCATTGCCATCATCATCATTAATGTCATTGTAACCACTATCGTCTTTATCATCATAATCACAATTCATGTCATCGCCATCATATTCATTTTCATCATTGTCAATATTATTGACATTGTCATCAATTGTTCATAATTGTCAATGCCATAAGGAATATCATCAATGCAGAAAATATGATGAGTGTTGGAGAAGGGATGCAAAAGCGAACATAGAAATGGGGGCAACAATAGAAGTAAAATTGGATGAAAAGTGGATACAACATAAGTAGATGCACAACAACATGAAAAACCTAACACAAAAGTGGATGCAAAAGTAGATGCAGTTGTCAATGCAAACTTGGATGTAAACATGAAGGCAAAAGTGGAAGCAAACATGGGTCCAATGGTAGGTGTAAAACTTGGCACAAACTGTGGTGAAACAAATGTGGATGCAACAACGGACACAAAAGTAGATGCAAAAATGGATGAAACAAAAGTGGATACAATAGGGGATGCAGAAACATACACAATATCTTATGCAAACTTGAACACAAAAGAGGATGCAAATGTGGATGCAAACGTGGAAGCAAATGTGGTTGCAATGGTAGGCGCAAGATATGGTGCAACAAAAGTGGATGTAACAATAGACAAAAAATCTGCAAAATAAGATGCAAAAATGGATGTAAAAGTGGAAGCAAACATTGATGCAACAGGCAAAACAAAATTGGATGAAAAAAATGGATACAATGGAAGTAGATGCAAAAGTAGATACAAAACGAGATGCAAAACCCAATGCATAAACCTGACACAAAAGTGGATGCAAAAATAGATGCAATATTTGATGTAAAAGAGGATGTGAACATGGATGCAAAATTGGAAGCAAATGTGGATACAATAGTGAGTGCAGAACATGGTGCAAATTATGGCATAATAAAAGTGGATGTAATGATAGATGAAAAAAAAGAATCAAAGTATGATGCAAATGAAGATGTAAAAAGGGAAGCAAAAAGTGAAATTTAAAATGGGTGCAACAGTGGATGCAAAATTGTATGCAAAAGTGGATGCAATAGAAGTCGATGCAAAAAGTAGATGCAAAACGAGACACAAAACCCGATGCAAATCCTGGTCCAAAATTGGATACAAAAAGGGATGCAAAAATAGATGTAGTAGTTGATGAAAACCTAGATGCAAATGAGGATGCAAACGTGGATGCAAAATTATAATCAAAAGTGGGTGCAAAAGGAGGTGCCAAACTAGGCGCCAATTGTGGCACAAAAATATTAGATGCAATAGTGGGTACAATAATAGATGCAAAAGAGGATGTAAATATGGATGCCAAACAAGATGGAAAAGTGGATGCAACAAAAGTAGATGCAAAATTATATGCAAAACTGGACACAAAACTCGATGTAAAACTTGGCACAAAAGTGATGCACAAATGGATGAAAAAATAGATGCAAAAAATGATTTAAAAAAGGATGCAAAAAATGATGCAAAAGTCGATGCAAAAGTTGACGCAAGTGTAGGTGCAAAAAGTGGATGCAAATGAGGATGCAAAAGTATGTCAAACAAAAATAGATGCCAAAATTGATGCAAAACCTGGAACAAAACCTGGTGCAAAGGATGACACAAAACTTGGCATAAAATTTGGTGCAAAACGTGGTGCAAAACCTATCGCAATACCTGGTGCTAAACTTGGTGTAAGATTTGGTGCAAAACTTGATGCAAATTTTGTGTCAAGTTTTGCACCATATTTGATAAATGGATGCAAATAGCACCAAAAATGGGCTCTAGATGCAAAAAAAGAAGTAAAAAGGGACGCTAATCGTTGGTTTTGTTGTAGTGCTAGTTCATGTCGTATATGTGCCATGGTGCCTGGTATGTGTATATCTCTAAATGCTTCTGCTACTCCTCTGAATCCCCCCTATCCCTTTGATCGATCACTATTTCTTTATTTCCTTATCAATACCTACCTAGACAAGACATAGTGAGTTGTATCAGATTCTCCACACAAGAAGCTTCATGTAATATTCCCAATAATCTTTCAACCAAAGCCAAATTCTGGTTTATATCTTATTGTTACTGAATCGTTTTATTTAAATCTAGGGCCGAAAAAATAAATTTGTGAGCGACTAGATTTGTGGAACCATACTTTCCTCTTCATGTTTGTGAGAAACATTAACAAAATTTTCTCTCTAATTCATAGTTTGGAGAGTGGGAGTGCAATGGTAGTTGCACATTTTATGTGAAGTTGATGCCCAACAAATGTGAGCAAGAGTGGCCTCAATTAGGCTTAATTTTGCACTCATCAGTTGCCTTCATGGTTTGAAAACTTGTCCATTTGTTGATATTGCACTCATTCTTGAGTCCGACCCTTTAAATTGTGGTGGAACAAATCCTCTCCCCATGGTTTCTTTCATTTTCTTAGGCATCAATCTTTTTTAAAATCCGGTTCATCTTCTGGGTTACAAAAGTGGGAGGGATAATTTGGTATGGGACCTTTTGAAGCAACATCTGAAGTTGTAGTTGGAGGAAACGTCAAAATCGGGGCATTGTATGAACTATTGGAATTGGAGGTCATGGAAGGGGCTTTACACATCTATAGAAATAGTGACTGGATGTTTTGGAATGGAGGGACATTGGATGTGGTCTAGCCTTTGATTCTTTCCCAAATAACAACATGCAATATTTGGGAAATTTAAGTGGTGTCATGGATGGTAACCTTTCTAATAGATTAGGCTTATTTACCAGTTCAACCACACCTACCTTTTTTTTTGCATCATCTCGGAGGTGGTGAACATAATTTCCATGAGAGATCTCATCTTCATTGTGTTTGTTGTGGAAATATTGGACATAAGACGAAGACATGTTGGATCCTTTGGGAGAAAATCAAAGACTAGTGTAAAGAAAAATAAGAAAATGATGAAATCTTACAACTTGTTCATTCTATCATTGCTCATTGTAATATTGTCATAAATGAAGATTTGTTCAAAACTTCGTTTACTTCTTGGAGAAATGCCTGGTTGCTTGAAACAGGTGCAACCTGTCACATGACATTCCAAAGAGTTTTGTTTTTGAAAATTTGAATGACAATGCTAACAGTTCAATGAACTTTGTAGATGGTTAGTCTTAAACCCATGATAATTTCCACCCTTAGCCTCAAATAGGTTCGATTACTCAACTGTCTTTTGCATGACATTATTTATCTTCTTGAGTTCTAGAGAAACTACTTGTCTCTTGTGTGCATATGACAATAAGGCCATTCCATTCACTTTTAAAAGGGAAAAGTTGAAGTAAGGAGGTATTCTAACAACATGGTTGTCATGACAGGATGGGAGGTATTCTAATGAAATGTTGACGGTGCTGGACCCACCAACATGTTAGGGGATCTCCTCGATAAGGAGTCACAACTAGACCTCAGACCTTTTGGTGTAGGAGTCCCAGCAATGGGTCGTACGGTATCGCCTTAACCGCGGTTGTGCAGAGGCAAGTAAGATGTCCCTGTTGGTAGCAAGGGTGTGACATTCGCAACAAGCTAAGGAAGGTGCATGAATGGTTCTAACACACGGATGGTGGAATGGGTGCACCCCTTTGGAAACCTGTGTGAACACGCAACTTAGAAGGGAATACACGAGCAAAGATGCATCACAAGCTGTAAGGAAGGTGAACCAACAATCCAAAGTGATGGTTAAACCAACAACACATTTCAGTAAGATTCATACATACATATACAGAAAGAATCTATACACACATGCATAAGCAAATAGATACATATATCATTAGAATAAACAAGTTAACTGAAATACAATAACAGCATATGCATGAAACGTGTTGGCTCTATTATATTAAGAAGTGAAAGTTCCAATCATACAGTACAACCATGACCAACCACTAGTCCCGATAACGGAACGTTACAGTCACTGCCACCTGCTCCTCCAAAGAGATGTACTAGCTCTGCACTGTGGAGAAGCCAAGGCTCGTTACAATACTCTCCAAGCTTTCTTTAAGGTACTCCTATTGGAAGCTTGGCTGACCAAAAGCCTCTATAATGAGTTATGAGGTTCTATAAATAGCAAAGGGTGGGGTGACCCTTGACATTCCCCTTTGTGAATCTTCACCTACTACATGACTGTTACATTCAGCTATCGACACTTGGACTTTCACTTTACAAGATGTTACATACAATCTGCACATGTACCCATGTGAGAAAAAATAGGCTTGAGCAAGCCATGCAAGCTATTACTAACACTGAGACAGTTGTGGTAAGACCAACTCTTTGACATCCTTGCGATGATCGACGGTGGCGAACTGATGCCAAGCTTGGTCGTTCGTGATGGTGTCCGTGCACTCAATGGTGACATCCTCCTGAAAGCAAACTCTTGCCTCCGTTGCATCTAGGTACATCGATAAGGCTCCTCTGTCCAACTCGTCCAATATCATGCGTATCACTGTCTTAAGTGTAGCTGAACCAACAACATACTGATGCATAGTGTCTGTGCTGATCTCCAAGTGTGTGCTGGTGACCATGTGCATCAACTTGTCGAAATACATGTTTAGCTCCAGTTGGACTTGCTCCTTGTCTTTACCTCGGTGAGTGTGCCAATGGGTGGGATCACACGCGTGCACATAATGACATCTATGTACCTGAACACCCTTGCATGCGATCGACGACATTGCTCATCCTGTCTGCTCTGTGCCAGCTGCTGGGATGGGTCTATAACCTGTATGGGCGCAGTTTCTTCAGTCTGTGCATGTTGCGCCTCCTGTTGTACCTGTTCCTGTTGCAACTCCTTCTCTCGTTTATGTAGTCCCTGTTCTTCTTTGAGTTGTCGCTTCAGCACTTGCAACTCCTTCTTTTTTTCTCTCTCTGCCTTCGCGCTATCCTCTTGTCACGAAGTCACCTCATAGCCACAATCTTCAAAGATGCTTTCATCACAAGTGGGTTTGCTTGGACTTGCAAATTTGCTCCACCTCTGCGCTGTCAACAACCTTCCTCTTACATTCCTTTACTTGAACTACACAATCAAATCGCTCACGTGTTGGAGGAATCTTATACAACAAGCACACTTGCGCGTTGACAGTGCTGGACCCACCAACCTTGGGTTTGGAGGGTTTGAGATGCAAGAATATTTTGGTACATTCGAATATCGACATAGTTTAGTATTGAGATGTTTCGTTAAGGCGCAAACCATTCACATATATTAAAATTGATACTACAAAATAAATACACCACACATAGTAAACATATGTTGTATTCATCAACAAACCCACGATGCTCGCATCAGTTCCATCATACATCGTGTCACCACATGAACAATCCATGAAGCCACAACTGAGTCACCAATGGGCCTCCCACTTACCATATTCCGGTGACACAATTTAGCAGGGGGGTTTATGCCTTGAGGTCAAAGGTCTAATAATAAGGTGGACCCACCCGATCTCCCCATCGGGGGTTGAGGGTTTGAGCCTTAACGAAACATCTCAATACTAAACTATGTCGAGAATCGGATGTACCAAAGACCCATTGCATAGCCCATTAGGAGTTAGAGGTACCAAGCAATTACAAAAGGCATTACCACTAGATAGTGTCGATGAACGAATGGACCATCAAGCGGCCTACCTCATTGCCCCATCAAGGGTCGAATGTCCTAGCAACATACAACAATGCTTACAATCTATTCCATATGATGACTAGATACATCACAGACTTAACAATACATGAGATAGGTTATGTTTGGCCTAGGGGAAAAACAACTTTCGTTGATTTCCAATCAATTTGTCCATATTATTTACAGACCTAGTCAATTATTTAGTTGAATTATAAGCGACATGGGCTAGAATATTCACGTTGATGAATTCCTTGATTATGAGACTACTCACAAATCATTTATGTATATAAAGTTAGTTTTGTATAATTTGAGTGAGTGGTTTCATTAGCCCAGTTTTAAAGGCAAAATAACAATAACAATTGGTACTTGCATACAGTCAATTTGACAACTTCGTTAGCCCAAGAATAATATTAACAAAAGTAAAGGGTCGCAGCTTCAAGCTAATTTCCTCTATTTCCAAACTTTATAGGTATATAAACATTCCAATCCAATATGACATACGACTATGGTAATGTTTGAATGCTCGAGCATTAGTATTTTCCAGGTTTCATTGTTGAAAACTGAGGTTCCTCGCTCTAATAAATTTCTCACAACAACAATACATAATCTTAGATACCATTATATCTCATACATACACTAAATGGATAAGGAGATGAATATATGTTAAAAACAAAGGTTTGCACCATATTTAAGAGAAGATCTTCGGCGAAAATCACAAGATAAATCATTTGTCGACGCGTTTCGAACCAACGAGTGTGGTTCATCGTCAGGACAAGTTGAAGAAACAGATCCAGCTTAGCATGTTAAATAGTTTGAGCAGAGACTCCAACGGCTAAATCGACCAACGACTAATTTTGACCAACGGAGCCAGGTCAAATTACTATTCATTAATTTAATAATATTATTATTTTAATATTAATAAATTATTTTAGTAGTTGTTGGATCCCTGCCCTGTCGTCTTAGTTTTCTGTGTTCCCCCTGGAGCCTTCCTTCCTCCTGGGATTGATCCGTTTTGCTCTATGGCTGCTTTTGGTCTTTTTCCTGTCCCTCCCCTTTTTTGGTCGTTCTCTCTATTTTATTTATTTATTGATTTATATACCCTATATTTACATGTATTTATTATTATTATTTTATTATTATTATTATTATTATTATTTATTTATTTTATTTTTATTTTTATTTTATTTTATTTTTATTTTTTATTTATTATTATTATTATTTTTAAGCTAATTAATTAATTAATTATTTTATTTGTTAATTAATTAATTAATTTATTTTTTATTTTTTTTCAACTGTCTTTTACCTAACTTTTATCTAAATAACCGAAGATTATTACTTTAATATATATATATATATATATATATAATTATTAATAAATAATTTAAATAAATAAATTATATTAAAGTTTTTTTTTTTTTTAATAAACTAACCCTTAAAAGTATTTTATTTATCTATATATCTTACCTAATTTAACTTATTTCCATAAATAATAATAATAATAATAATAATATTAAATTAATAATAATATTTTGACTACTATTTTATTAATATAATATTAATTATATTTAAAAAAAAAAAATTCTTATATTATTAATATATAATAACAAATAATTTAATTAAATTACCTTTTCTAACTAACCATTTAAATTATTTTATTGATATTTTAACCTTAACTATATGATTTTAATATATAAATAATTGAATTATCTTCTTAAACTAACCTATTTTGAATCCTAACTTTTATTAATAACCTAATATTATAACTTACTTTTATATATATATATATATATATTAGTTAATAAATTAATTAATCTTAAAAAAAAAATTATTAATATTAAAATAATAATATTATTAAATTAATGAATAGTAATTTGACCTGGGTCCGTTGGTCAAAATTAGCCGTTGGTCGATTTAGCCGTTGGAGTCTTTGCTCAGACTATTTAACATGCTAAGCTGGATCTGTTTCTTCAACTTGTCGTGACGATGGATCTGTTTCTTCAACTTGTCCTGACGATGAACCACACTCGTTGGTTCGAAACGCGTCGACAAATGATTTATCTTGTGATTTTCGCCGAAGATCTTCTCTTAAACTTGATATGGATCACAGAAGCCTCAATTCAACAATTGCACCATATTGTCAGGCTAAAATAAAGTAGGGCACGGTCCAATCAATTTTTCAATACACATATGTATGATTTTCTCAGGCGCTTACAACAACATCTCGACAGAGCACGATTAAGTAGGTGGATGTAAATTATTTAATCGGGATTTTTGAGACCTACATAAGTGAAGTTCCAATATCACAAAAATAGATGTGTAAACCAATGATGGAGATTATAACATCATAGGTTACCCATATATGTTCCTTATATGAAAAATATGTAGATTCCTTCCTCTTGGATAAAGAAATGTGATGTCTATCTTTGTTTAAAAGAATTTTTACTATGCATTTGTTTGATGATTTTAATTATCAGAATTTTGTGGAGGGTCCTTGGTTTTGGGAAACATGGTGCTTTTATAAATCATTTGTTCACAATTTTTTTATATCTTTAATTGTATCTTGATTGCGAGAATGTTAGTTTGGGTTTTCCTCCCTAATTTGTTATTACATTCCAACATTTACCAATTTTCGAGGATATTGGAATTCTTTGGGTAATTATATCAGATCAAATATTGATTGAGAGAGCTCTCGCAGGATTATGTCCACACACTTCAAATCATATAAAGATTGGCCTTAATGAGGTCTTTTAGACAAAGTGTTTGTTAAACGGAAGAACAAATTTACGCACTTCTCAAGGAGAGGTAGGCGGATATTACCTTCTTTGATCGGCACCCGCCTCTAGTTCAACTGATCCCTACTCTTGAGTGGCCTGTAGTCCCAAGCACCACGGAAGGTCGAGTCGACTCAATATCAGTACTCCAGGGCCAGCACCAGAAAGAATTTTGATTCTTCGATAGGCATCGAGCAAGAAATGCATTATTGGTCGACTGAAGATGGGTGCCTCGATTCGACGATTCAAGCAGTCCTTGGGGGAAGAAGAAGTAGCTCTCCCTCCTGCAGCCGATGCGTCTAGTTGACTATACTTTTATTCCCGCCTACCGGACAAAACTTTCTGGATGATGAACCTAACCTTTCCTTTTGTCTTTACCTGGTGGTAAATGCCACCCCATTCGCCTCTCCGGTCGAGAACTCAATTAAGTCGAGATTCCCCTAGCATCCAACTTCTTCTGGTCACCTTGCCTTCCCTTCCACTGCGTCTTCGGACTCGGCGAGGTAAGGTAATAAGTAGGGATTGAAAGGTGCCTTGCTTCCCTGGCTCAACAGGATAAGCCGGAAATGCACCGGAAACTCACTCCGGCTGGAAGAGATCGGTTGCTAGCCCCCAAAAGGTCGTTTGTCCAGGGCAGCAGATAAAGGTCATTAGTGGTTGTTGGTATCGAAGGGAGAAATATGAGATGATGAGAACACATAATTTATATGCCATCTACCAAGATATATCAATGCAGCTCCATGGCTCAATCCATCCCTCGACCTTCACGTTCTGCAATTCCATCTGCGTACCACACCTCGCTCCCACCAAATTCAGCCACAACGAGGCAAATGCCACTTTCGCGCAGCTTCGGGACACGGAATTCGTACTGCGTCCGGAGGAGAACACGTACAAATTTCGGAACCGAGGTCAGGAGATCGAATCCTCCCACTCTTCTCAACGGCATAACGGGACAATCCCTAAATTCGGCAACAGGAGAGGAGTTTATGTTCGTCGGAACCCCAAGGAAGCGACAGAGGGCTCGTCTGAACAGGAGCTGCTCAAGCATTTCTGGCCGAACGAAGAAGGCGAAGGAGATTTATTGGGTGGCCTGCCTTGGACTCAAAGAAGGGCCGCCATTACTTCGATTCAGATGACGGAGAACTTGTCCGATACTCTCGAAAGGTATTTTTTTGAAATTTATCTTTAAAGAATTCGAATTATGTACAACACGATTTGGAAGATTGAAGTGCAGTAAGGACCTTTACCATTTCTTCTTAGAATTCAACAAATTCTTTATATGTAAATTTCTCAAGTCTAGGTGACTGCTGTCCTAATGCTCTCTCACCAAATAACTCAAAAACAAAATTTATTTAACAGCAGAAATTTAAATTTTTGAACATTGCATCAATCACATAGTTGTTGAAAAATGAACAGTGGAAGAAATAAAACAGATAGCACCGTGATTTCTCCTTCGAATCAGATTTTCATTTGTTTTTTCAAAGCTTACAGGGTGACCTCTGCAGCCTGCTTGAACCAGCAGCTGTATGGTCAATAAAATCACCTTAAACAGAAATGTATGGGATGTGTAAAAGAGTGTACAGCTACAGCAGTATAGCCTGCTCTGTTTCTGCCTTTCCTAGACTGCAAATCGTGCTTTCTCCCCCTTCAACACTGAAGTATACTCCAGTAATCCACCAAAGACAGTCTATGACCAGGTTTGAAAGTGTATGGCCTGCTTTGAAGCTGTATGGCTTGTGCCTGTTTTGAAGGTGTACGGCTTGTGCATAAAGAAAAGACAGTGTACGGCTTGTGCATAAAGAAAAGACAGTGTACGGCTTGTGCATAAAGAAAAGACAGCGACAACAGTGGTATGGCCTGTACGGCACACTAATATCTCGCTGATCTCTTTAACAGATCTGTTTCTTTTCTTTTTGATACACTATTCCTTCATCCAGCTCTTTTGCCCCTTGTCTGTGCTCCCATTTTGTCCTTTTTATGCTTTGAGAGGAATAACCAATCTCCTCAATTCTAGCTATATCACCTATTTCAATCTTGAGATGTACAGCTAAGATTAATTCCTAATCTAATTCACTAATGTTCGAAAACTTTTAGGACATTTCATTTAGATCCCTGAAACTAAGTTTGAGATGTACAGCTAAGATTAATTCCTAATCTAATTCACTAATGTTCGAAAACTTTTAGGACATTTCATTTAGATCCCTGAAACTAAGTTTACTTCAGAACATTATACTTTCACTTTTATATTTTATTTTCATGTGAATTGACAAGATGGCATCAGTGACCACCTTTCCAAGGTTGTCACCAACGAAATGTCTTGAATCACTTTCTGCATGTTCACATTAAACTTGTGCAAGAAGTTCCAGCGCGAACCATATTTCTTAGAATATAGCGAACCAAGCTTTGAAATTTTTATACGATGTTCATCAGGATTTTGGCTCCATGTGGTCGAAATTTCAGCTGTTGAGGCTTCACATAAAAAAGAGTTATAGTGAAAATTCCAAGATGACATGTTTGAAGTAGCAAAAGCTCTGATACCAAATGCTATGTAACTATATCACAAAACTTTTTTGGTTTATAACTATATCACAAAACTTTTTTGGTTTGTTTGTCAAGTGGTTTGAGTTCATCAGAGGTTATATCAGGTTTGAGTTGTGGCTTGAGAAACCGCAACCGAGGGGCATCTAAGCCGTCAAAATCACCTGGGGACCTCACTCGGCTTGGGCCACACCAACCCTTAACCCTTAACGTGATTGGATTTTTGCCCACAGAGTTTCGAACCGATGACCTTCACATCACATAGTGACTTAACAATACACCCCATCACCATCTATTCTACACTCCGTGGGTGTCTACCTCCTAACTTTTAGACACAATGGGAAAAACCTATTATAATTGAGTTGTCCATCAATCTACTTCCTAACTTATAATTAGTTATTATACATTCTTTTTCAAACAGTGGGAAAACCTGTCATAACTCAAATGTTAAACCAACAATGAGGGCAACCATTTCTCACTGTTATCCGCGAATACAGGTTGACTCATACTGTTATTCAAGGAAAACCACACCACCTAAAATAACCCGTTGGTGGCCCATAAGGGGTAGACTTTCACTCGTGCCAGATGCCTTTGGGACTTGGGCCGATAACTTGTTTCCTTATGTTTGAAAAAAACGCATTCTTAGAAACAAAACCAATTTTAAAATATACTCCAAATTCAATTATAATTAAAAAAATAATAATTAATATCTTAAATATGAGAAATAATAACCATATCTCTTTATTTACATTCACATTCTCAAAAAATATTATTTTCTTTATAGTATTTTACTATAACAATAATAGCTTTTGTTTTAATATAAGTATGAGATATGAGTGTGGCTTAAGCAAAATCATTAAATATGAATGAACTAAACCCAAACTTCAAATTTGTAAAGACGATGATATTCCATAGGCTATCTTTCTTTCTAAAATCAACACTGAACCTGATCAATATTGAACCTCGAAGCTGACATACTCGAGATATATAAAGTTTCATGTCAATTAACATAAGAACATTGATATCGGAAAATAAAGTCTGTCAATTGACCCGAAAGCATTCACCCGCTTTGAAAGTACGAGACAGATTGAATATATCCATTTCAATTTGCTGCGTAGTACCATGGGAAGCACAATGCAGCTCCATGGCTCAATCCATCCCTCGACCTTCACGTTATGCAATTCCATCTGCGTCCCACACCTCGCTCCCACCAAATTCAGCCACAATGAGGCAAATGCCACTTTGGCACAGCTTCGGGCCACCGAATTCGTACTGCCTCCGGAGGAGAACACGTATAAATTTCGGAACCGAGGTCAAGAGATCGAATCCTCCCACTCTTCTCAACGGCATAACGGGACAATCCCTAAATTCGGCAACAGGAGAGGAGTTTATGTTCGTCGGAACCCCAAGGAAGCGACAGAGGACTCGTCTGAACAGGAGCTGCACAAGCATTTCTGGCCGAACGAAGAAGGCGAAGGAGATTTATTGGGTGGCCTGCCTTGGCCTCAAAGAAGGGCCGCCATTACTTCGATTCAGATGACGGAGAACTTGTCCGATACTCTCGAAAGGTATTTTTTTGAAATTTATCTTTAAAGAATTCGAATTGCATACAACAAATTCCACAGTTATTACATTGATTTAAGAGAATCACATGCACATAAGGACCACGGTTGTACATGAATACAATTTTGAATTTTTTGTAAGAAACTGTTTAAATAAATTTAGAAAATAAGTATACCATTTTATTTGTTACGATATAACATTCTGTACTGCTGATGCATACGTATGTTATAATAATAACAAATAATAATATAGTGTTCTTTTTGGTATATTGCGCTTTGTTAAGGAAATTTTCACCTCGCCTCGTTTGTTTGCCTGAGGCAAATTGCCTGAGCTCACAGGAAGATTCTTCCATCTCAGAGTTATGCCAAGAGATTCAACGGTGTTTAAGGGTAACTGTAACCATAGTAATTCACCTTCCCCTCACCAAGGAGCAAAATTTTCCGTTCGCTATTCTCCTTTACCATACTGCGGGACAACAACTGTAATATCTAAATTGGCAACGGAATTAAAATGATTTGCTTACCACAACTATCCCAGTGGTAGTGCGGTAGCAGGAGGTTAAAATGCAATCACGCTACAATGCTTTTCTATATATATATATACATATCATGCACAAAAAAACCCTGGTTACATCTAACCTGGGACAGTGAGTATTAACATATCACAGATAATCGGTCTGCGGATTCGACCCTTGAGACCTCTTGTTTGCAATTCAGAGTGCTCAACCACTTGAGCTAACTCCCCGGGCTACCACACTACAATATAGAGAACACTAGACAAACCATTAATCATCACATCATAAGGACTTACATACAATTGAGGTACAAGCATACACCTTTTAGTATCCTTTGCAATATATTATACAATACAGTACGACTCAATAAACTCAGTTCTCACATTTTACATCAATTGGAGCATTCAATAAATATTTATTCTGTTACACACAAAGTACAAAATAGAGAACTATAAACAATTCTACTTCAAACTCTTATACTTCTAATCTGTTCAGCCTTTGCTTCCATAGTTGATCTGTTTGTTTCCTGCTTTCTTGTCTGGTCTCGGAATTACTACCCTTGCAAATCTGCATCCTTATTCTAAATTCCAAACCTACTATCATGGTTTGATTTCAGGCTCACAAACTAAACTTGCAGATATACTTTGATCTTTACCACTTTCACTCTATGCTGGTCCCTCTGCCTCAATATTTAATACCTGTAACCCAACCTTGCAGATATTTATTTTTGCATCTTCTCACAACCTAACATTTGCTGGAATTCGTTTATCCATTGCTTTTCTTCGCCTGCAACAAAGTTCCTAGCTTGGTTAGGTATTTCCTTAATTCCACTGCTGATTTACTTTAAATATTAAAGGTCTGTGAATGGATTTGGAAGATTGAAGTGCAGTAAGGACCTTTACCATTTCTTCTTAGAATTCAACAAATTCTTTACATGTAAATTTCTCAAGCCTAGGTGACTGCTGTCCTAATGCTCTCTCATCAAATAACTCAAAACAAAAATAATTTAACAGCAGAAATTTAAATTTTTGAACATTGCATCAATCACATAGTTGTTGAAAAATGAACAGTGGAAGAAATAAAACAGATAGCACCGGGATTTCTCCTTCTAATCAGATTTTCATTTGTTTTTTCAAAGCTTACAGGGTGACCTCTGCAGCCTGCTTGAACCAGCAGCTGTATGGTCAATAAAATCACCTTAAACAGAAATGTATGGGATGTGTAAAAGAGTGTACAGCTACAGCAGTATAGCCTGCTCTGTTTCTGCCTTTCCTAGACTGCAAATCGTGCTTTCTCCCCCTTCAACACTGAAGTATACTCCAGTAATCCACCAAAGACAGTGTATGACCAGGTTTGAAAGTGTATGGCCTGCTTTGAAGCTGTATGGCTTGTGCCTGTTTTGAAGGTGTATGGCTTGTGCATAAAGAAAAGACAGCGACAACAGTGGTATGGCCTGTACGGCACACTAATATCTCGCTGATCTCTTTAACAGATCTGTTCCTTTTCTTTCTGATACACTCTTCCTTCATCCAGCTCTTTTGCCCCTTATCTGTGCTCCCATTTTGTCCTTTTATGCTTTGAGAGGAATAACCAATCTCCTCAATTCTAGCTATATCACCTATTTCAATCTTGAGATGTACAGCTGAGATTAATTCCTAATCTAATTCACTAATGTTCTAAAGCTTCTAGGACATTTCATTTAGATCCCTAAAACTAAGTTTACTTCAGAACATTATACTTTCACTTTTATTTTTTATTTTCAAGTGAATTGACTGTTAGATGATCCAAAAATACAATTTTATCATAGGTTATAAAATTAGAATAAAATAATTATTAATTTAAGATATTAAATTAATAATTATTATTCTAGAATGTTTAATTATTTAATGGAGACTTTTAGAATTAGCATATTGTTGTAACTAGATATGACTCTCCAAATGTGTCGTATCTTAGGCTCTATTATAGGAGATTAGTTAGCTAGTTGGTTTGAATAGCATTTATTGTAAATGGACACTTGTTATTTAATAAGTGATCCATAATTAGAGGTAGTTAGGACATGGAGCTTATAAATAGCTCATTGCAAGAGTGTTTGTGTTGTTCGGGTGTAAACTCTTGCAAATCAATTATGTAATTGTTTTTTTCTGATTAATAAAATTACGTGTCTGAGGACACTTCTGCCATTATTGTGGTATCAGAGCCAGGTTTTGAAGTGGAAGGACAAGAACATAAAGTCTGCAAATTGATCAAGGCTTTATATGGGTTAAAACAAGCTCCCCGAGCCTGGTATGCAAAGATGGATGATTACCTTAAGAAAGTTGGTTTTCATCGCAGTGAATCTGATGATACTTTGTATGTGCGAAAACAGGGAAAATATTTGGTAATTCTTGTTATGTATGTAGATGATTTGATCATCACTGGCAATCATGATGATCATATTGCGCAGGTAAAAAAGGAGTTACATGCAGGTTTTAAGATGACAGATTTGGGATTACTTCACTACTATCTTGGAGTTGAAGTCTTCCAACGTCCACATCATATTTTCATTTCTCAGAGCAAGTATGCCGCAGAGGTTCTTCAGCGATTTGGCATGCAAGATTGCAAGCCCGTTCTCACCCCCATGGAGCAAAACTTGAAACTTTCAAAATTTGAAGGGGGGGAAAAGGTGGACAGTACAACTTACAGACAGTTGATTTATTTGACCAATACTCGCCCTGATCTATCTTATGCAGTCAGTATTCTTTCACGTTTTATGCAGGAACCACGAGACAGCCACTGGAATGCAGCCAAAAGAGTTCTTCGATATATCCAAGGAACAAAAGATTTTGGTCTTCTTTACACAAAGACTAAAAATTTTGTACTTGGTGGATATTCTGATGCCGACTTTGCTGGAAGTATTGATGATCGAGCATCAACATCAGGTTATTTAATGAACATGGGGTCAGCAGCAGTATCTTGGAGTTGTAAGAAACAAGCTACAGTGGCCACTTCTTCAGCAGAAGCAGAGTACATTTCAGCATGGGAAGCAGCATGTGAAATTGTTTGGTTGCGCCGAATTTTGCAGGACTTGGGGCATTTCTCAGGGAGAAGCTACATCATTGTTCATTGACAGCCAGTCAGCCATCAAACTTGCCAAGAACCCAGTTTTTCATTCAAAGACAAAGCATGTGGACACCAAGTATCATCATATCAGGTCTCTCATTGCCAAAGATGTTCTCAAACCAGTTTATTGTCCTTCCGAAGATCAGATCTCCGACATTTTCACGAAACCGCTTGGCAGAATAAAATTTACTAAGTTCAGAGATGAACTTGGTATCTGTTGTAATGTATCTTTGGATCATAGGGGGGAATGTTAGATGATCCAAAAATACAATTTTATCATAGGTTATAAAATTAGAATAAAATAATTATTAATTTAAGATATTAAATTAATAATTATTATTCTAGAATGTTTAATTATTTAATGGAGACTTTTAGAATTAGCATATTGTTGTAACTAGATATGACTCTCCAAATGTGTCGTATCTTAGGCTCTATTATAGGAGATTAGTTAGCTAGTTGGTTTGAATAGCATTTATTGTAAATGGACACTTGTTATTTAATAAGTGATCCATAATTAGAGGTAGTTAGGACATGGAGCTTATAAATAGCTCATTGCAAGAGTGTTTGTGTTGTTCGGGTGTAAACTCTTGCAAATCAATTATGTAATTGTTTTTTTCTGATTAATAAAATTACGTGTCTGAGGACACTTCTGCCATTATTGACAGGATGGCATTAGTGACCACCTTTCCAAGGTTGTCACCAACGAAATGTCTTGAATCACTTTCTGCATGTTCACATTAAACTTGTGCAAGAAGTTCCGGCTCGAACTACATTTCTTAACACTCCCTCGTGGTGAAGAAGGAACTCTATACCAAGGTTGCACGAAACGGGGAAACGGGTATGAGTTTCCGAAACGGGCACGGGTACGAAACGTGACCCCCCCAAATTTTGGAAACGGGGAAATGCGAATATATATATATATATATATATATATATATATATATATATATATATATATTAGGACATTTAAGAAATATGTGCAATCATAAAATTGTCAATTGTCAATGCATAAACTATAAGTTTCTAAATTTACATCACATTTACTCATGAATGATCACATAATGAAAATAGAAATATCCAAAATCAGCCACGAGAAATTTCTAATTTCTTGTCTCGTGCTTGATTGGGAATCTCCTCCTACATAGTCGAACGACCTTAATGCTCTTGATTAAATACAAGTTTCATACCCTAGTACCCTACATGCTCTTGATTATTGGGAGTCTCCCCTGCATAGAGGGCTTGGTTCTCTTGATTAAATACAAGTTCCATACCCTAGTACATGATAAAATCCAATGGAAACATTGCAATCCCCCCAATCCTGAAATCCTAAAAAACAGATAAGTCTGCTGGATTTTGAGTGAAATCTAAAATTCTACTTTCTCCATATGAAATCCAGTGAGGGTGAAACCACTTTCAAACATCCTGAGTCATTTCATGGTAATGTTAAAATTTAAGTAAAAGGATGAAAATGAACTGCATATGCCTCAAACTTCCTGATGAACTGCATATCAACACTAGGGCAAAAGTTCGCTTTTATAACTTTAGACAGGCATCTAGAAGCAACTATAAGGCATTAGAAAAACCTAATTAAAAATTAGAAGACAAATTAATAATTTTTTTTTTTTTTTTTAAAAGTCAAGTTGCATGTGGAAACGGCGTCGTACGGCCCAAAAACGCGTTTCCGGTCGTACTGGCCACGTTTCCACCTCAAGAAACGTGCCAATACAGCCAGAAACGCATTTCTGGGCCGTACCGTATGCGTTTCCGCGTTTCGTTTCCGTTTCCGCACGGAAACTCCTCCCCTGCCAGCGTTTTCTGCAACTTAGCTCTATACCAATCTAAATCTGTCTTTGAATGCTTCGAACATTCCTTTTGATAAGGGATTGGTCAGAATATCAACTACCTTTACTGCTCTCTTCTAAATCCTACTTTGTATGAAGTGATATTTGATATATATGTGTTTGAACTTGTCATGAAACACTGGATTCTTAGAGAGTTTGATACAACTCTGATTATCACGGTAATGATTGTGGCGTTGAAATCCAAATCAAAAAATATTGCAAGTAATTGGTGAAGCGAGATGGCTTCATTAATAGTAGTATTGACTATCATGTATTTTGCTTTTTCTAAGCTAAGTGCCATAGAAGTATGCTTCCTGTTGAATTAGGATATTGTTGATCCCAAGATAAGCAACACCTTGAGGTGTTCTGCTTGTTTACAACACTTCCTTTTTAATATGAGACTAAATACCATGCAACTTCACATCACCATCTCCAAGGTATATTAGACCATATTTCACTCTGCCCCTCATGTATCTAAGCCTAAGTTGTACAAAACGTCGAAACGTTTCTGAGTTTCCGAAACGGGTACATTTAGAAATGTCACCTCACAAAAATGGAAATGCCGACCGAAACGTTAGCTGAAACGTCATATATGTATATGTATATATATATATATATATATATATATATATATAAATAACTGAATAACACATTATCTTGCAAGAAAAAAGGGAATAAGACCCGTAGATGACAATTTAAAAGGAAAAACAAGTCTATATTAACTCTAATAGATGATTACATGATGGTCGAGTTTCGACCGAGTTTCGGAGTTTCGGGTACGGGTACAGCCCGAAATGCTGGGTTCTTTGAAGTTTCATGCAACATAGATCTAAGCACATGTTTTGCTGCTGCCCAATGCTCTTGCCTTAGCCCCACCATGAATTGATTGAAGGTGTTTACTGCAAAACACATAGCTGGTTTAGTGTTGGTTAAATACATCAAGGAACCTATCAACTATATACAACATGGGATCTGCCAATTCTGGATCTGAATCTTTCATCTTCTTCAAATCAGTGATCATGGGCATGGCCCTAGGTTTGCAATTCCCCATCCTAAAATGCTTTAGGATCTCAATTGCATACTTGCCTTGCCCAAGGAAAATCTCTCTTGGTTTTTACCAATTCTCCAAACCCAAAGTAATGCATAATGCGGCATGCCAATGTCTTTCATCTCAAACTTAGCTACCATGTCTACTTTGCATCTTGCAAGAGCCTCTTAACACTTATAAGAAACAAGTCATCGACATATTCAATATAAAAACAAGTAGATTGGATCCAATAAATATGTAATATAAGTAGGGTTTTATTCACTTTTAGTGAAGCTCGTTCTTTGGAAATATCCCTCTATCTTGGAATACAATCCTCTCGCTGTCTACTTTCTTAAGCCTACAAACATGGGACTCTTTCCTATTTAAATCCAAGCCTCGATGCTGCTTTGTATACTCTTCTTCCTCAATGATCCCCTCAAATAAAGCTATATTCACATTCATCTGATATATCCTCCATCCCAGAAATGAAATAAAGGACATAACTGTTTTAATGGAAGCGTACTTGGTGATTGGAGAAAATGTCTCCTCATAGGCCACTCTCTCTTTCTAGGAGAACCCTCTCAGCGGCCACTCCCTCTTTCTAGGAGAACCATCTTGTTATGAGCCTTGCTTGGAACTTCTCAATGCTGCCATTTATTGCATGCTTGATATTCTGATTTCTCCTTTAGTCTTGGCACTATACCCCAAACATCATTCTTCATGATGAAGGTGCACAACTTAACCATGACATCTCGCTATACCTGTTGGTGTACTGCTTCCTAAAAGTTGTAAAGTTTGGAATCTATGATGCTGCTCATTAATGCCATGCAGTCTATTAACTTTTTTGGAGTCCTACTTTCTCTAAACGTGCTCCTAAGAGTCTCAACATATTCATGAGATTCTGTTAATTTTAGGTTAACACGATCTTTGTTTAGGACAATTACTTCAATGTTCCACATAAACCCAAGTTCAATTCTGTTTCTTTCATTAGAAATCATATAAATCTTTATCACATTGATAATAATTGACGAAAGAACATAAATAACATATACTGAAGACAAGCCAAGACAAGAGAACACAAAAATTGGCTCAAGCCAAGGAAAGATCCCAAGATGGGGAAAACCCTTGATCAATTCTTCTTACTATTAAAGTCAAATGTTCAGTAGAGAAGAGAGAGAGAGAGAGTACATTCAAAGTCACACTAACTTGCTAATATGATGACCTGTACCTCTGATCAAATGCCAAGGAAATTGCCCAGACAAGTATAGGATTTTGCCTTAAAATAGTAGCAGACAAATTCTTCCCTAACCAATGGTCAACAATAGTCAAAGCAACTACATAATAGCTCGGACCTGGTTCAATTAATGCGACCTTCAATGCTGATAAGAATGAACTCAAAAGTTAAAACAACCCAATGCAGAGCAGCCAAGTCTAGTCAAAGTGATGAGGAACCCTGGGGTCACAAGTTTGCAATTAGGGCTTGTAATCAAGGAGCCCAGATTATCCAGAACTTGTGCTAATAATTGCAACCCTTCTTCCAAAGCAAGCTACTTCAACTTGCAGCTGACTAGCCTCCTTCTAGGTCTCTAAACTATCCTAATTCCTTCTCTGTTCAACACATCAGATCTGCGGCTTCTGGCTGTAAGTTCTAGCCCATCAAGCAAGAGAAATAAGGCCAGCGGCCTAGTTGAAAGAGCCCTCCACAAGTGCGGCCTACTGAAGGGATAAATTAGCCATGAAATTACTCTAAACCAACCCAGAAATCCTCCTTAAGATAGTGGCCTTCTCCTGCAATGGCTCATACCTGCATAAGAAACAAAATAATCCAAGACTTGCTCTTCGACCTCCTTGCTTGATCTCCAAGGGCCGCGACCAACTTTAGAGAGAAAATATGTGTTATAGATGTGTCTTGTGAGGTTGGAGGACACCTCTATTTATATAAGATGGAGAGGGGTTCAACTTATCTAATTAACCCCAAGCCGACCTTGATACATTACACATGTGTGGGCTTTCTTTCAAAAATATATTTTTCCTTATCCAAATTTAGTGATCTTTAGGTCGATTTTGGTCCTCTCGAAAAGAGGAATTCAATGCCACAATTATCTTCTCCAAAGGAGCTGCCCAAAGTGGAATTTGGCCCTAGTTGCCAAATTTAACACTCCATCCCAATTAGGGAGAATTCCACCTGTCAATCCATCTGTCATCATGCCATCCTGTCATCATGAACCACCTCTACATTTCGACTCAGCTCTGCTGAACATTGATATAGATAATGAAGAAGAATTGATCGAGAGTGAGTCACAAGACCTTGCCACTCTCCACTGACAAAAGTCAATCCTAATAACCAAGGGTAGAACCCCAATCAGACTTGATCTCAAGTGATCAAGTTGGTTGAACATCATGCATCCTAGACATAGGGAGTATGACAGTACATGATGCATCCATCGGTAGTGCTATGGTCCCTAACAACTTTTCCCAATTCATTGGCTAGATGGGAGTTACTTCCCATGTGTCTCGGACTACATGGGTAGGATGTATACTGGGGCATATGTAGGAGAAGGTGAACCACTCATCCCGCCCATATGCCATAGGAGAAGGTGAACCACTCATCCTATGCATATCTCATCAATTGTAGGGGAAGGTGAACCACTCACTCTACACACATGTCAACCACCATAGGGGAAGGTGAACCACTCACCCTATGCATGTGCCCTTTTCCCAAAACACAACCATTGTAGGGAAAGGATAAACCACATCCTACACGCATGCGAACCACCGATAGTAGGGAAAGGATGAACCACGCCCTACATGCATGTCAACCAACAATCGTAGGATGGATGCTACACGTGGGGAAAGGATGAACCACATCCCACCGACATGTCAACCACCGATTGTAGGGAATGAGCATCCTACATGTGGGGAAAGGATGAACCACATCCCACCGACATGTCCACATGTGACAACCGACAGATGCCTATATGCATCTCTCACTGGGGTAAACACGTACAGGGAAAGGATGAACCACATCTTGTACATAGCGAACTCATAGGGAAAGGAAACCACATCCGATGGTCACATATAGCTTCACAAAGTACCCCAGGCCCCAGGAGCTCCCAGAGTTCAATGTCCAACCCAACCAAAGATCCCTTCATAAAGGAATTGTTTTAGGCTGCTCTTTGAAAACCAAGACTAGTTCTTGGTGATAATATTGATGACCGGTTCGTCAATAGGAGCCTCATTGCTCCACCCAGCAGCATATAGATGTATATATGAAGGCACACAACTCACTAACGAGCTTCTACAGATGTACTGACTTACAACTAGCCATTCTAGCAGCAGAGATCTTAGCAACACTTAGCAATCCTCGGACTTCTGCATATTCAGGATAGCAAATCTTGATAAAGAAAATACTTAACTGCTCTTACTCAAGGAGACCACAATCCTAAGCTTGTCTTTCCATAGATGGTTCTACAATATTTCATATGATTAGACTTTCCCTTGATAAGGTGCAAAGTATCCATCTGGCAATCTGCTCATCATGATATACATTAAATTTGAAGATAATTTATTAATGCAATCAAGCATGCCATGATTCTGGCAGTGCACTTCCATAAATAGAAATGTCCTTTGCTATACTTGCGGGGAGGGTTCAACAGACAACTCCCTCTAAGACTGAAGAGATAAGAAATCCATGTTAGAGGTAAGCTGCTCATAAAATGTCATAGACATACCTGTACTCCATCAGATATTTATCAAGTCCAGAATACCAACCTTAAAATGTAATCATTAGTCTCTTATTTATTTTCTTCAAATCCCGAAGGTAGCTTCAAAAGAGCTTCATCATCAGTAACCAACAATGCATGAGAGGATCCTATCATTAACCTATCCTTGTAGTAAATCAGGGAATCTTCAAATCTTACTCCAAAGTCTGGGCTTTTGCTTTTATTCCAATCCTGCTGTTCTGTATTCTTTATGCTATCTTTAACACAGTGATTCAAGCAATAATCCGGGCTATACTGTAGCTGTACCAACATCTGAGTACTGTAATGGATATAAGGATTCAGTAATAAGATCTGCATGCTGTAAATTATATATAGTAAAACATCCTCAGACTTGTCACCGTTAATATGAAGATTCTCAGCAAGACATATTTTCAATGAGGCATGGCATACTGATTACAACTGTAGTATATACTTCATCTAGTGAAGGGTCTTGGCGAGCTGATGTATACATACCGTTATTTTAGTTATCATTCTTTGTCCAGACTTAAACCATCACATGATCATACCTTAACCTATAACCATAACTTCAGCATGTTGTATTCCATTCGATTCAGTCAAACTATGAACAATCTCAGCAAAATAGATTCCGGCCTCCTGTAGCATTTCGATAATATATCCTTGATACATCTCAAAGCAACCTCAGATGTCATACTGTAACTTAGGATGGCACATACTACAGTAATTCAATCACCTGTAAATTAAGTAATATGTAGAGTAGGTCTTGGACTACTTAAATCAAGATCATCAACCAATTGATGTAGTCTTTGGACCTTTTAAACCTCATCATATGACAACCAATGTAGACTTAACCTTTTAAACCTCATCATATGACAACCAATGTAGACCTACCTTAGCCAAGAATAACATAACTTACCTCTTTATTGCAATCCAGGTTAAAAATCCTTAGAATGGTGCCATAACATGTCTCCTTAGATCCCACAGAGATATCATTTGGATATGAGTCTCAGTTCAGCTTGGATAGGTGACACAACACTCCTTAACAGAGATCTAGATATGAATGTCATAAGCAGTATTCTTCAACAACGATCTGAACTGTACCTGATAATAGCGGAGGGTCTGACAAATTTCTAATACTTCTTTCAAGGACATCTTCACTGAGACACAAAATTCCTTTCTTTGCTGAGGCTCGATCTTTCTAAAAGAGAGCAGACTTTTCAAGACAGTAGACCAAACCAAGGCACCAACTCCCTCTTGGTCAGTTGATCCTTCTCACTGCATCAGATATGGAACTGTACAGAGGATCTCAGTCTCTATATCACAAATATGCACTTTTGAAGATACTGTATCATGGTAACAACAAAAAAATTATAGGATTGGACCAACTCAGCTCCATGTGCACTATGATGTAATAGGACTGTTCTCATTGTATGATTTCATACAGGGATGAATCCTCTATAACTGAGAATCTTTCAACGCAAGTTCTCAGCCTTATTACCAACCAACACATTCAAGACCTTTTCTTCAAGGAGTAGCAAGAATGTCGGCCCATTCAGCCACCCTTGACAGGTCGAATTTCTTAGAAGATAGAGATAGAATATATATACGAGACTAGGTTATAGCCACTCAACTTTTCTACCACATAAATGCACCAACAGTGGCTTCTTCTTCTAATTGTTCTTCAAGAATGAACACTTCAAGAGTGCTACAACCCTTATCCAAGATGCCAAATTCAAAAGGAGCTGCATTTTCTTTTACTGATAGATCCAGTAGCTTTTTTTATAAAAAAAAAAACTAAAAGATAACAATTCTGCTATTCCTAATATGGCCTTCTTGCTTTAGACTGTTTCTCGAGTTAGGACTTTGATTTGCTCATAAAGTTTCAATGTTCAGGGCCTTCAATTATTCTTGAAGTAGCTTTGTATAGTCTTGGGGAATCACCCTCGTTAAACACTTCATAGAGGCTGATCTGTGGTCCTTGGTAGCTTCATCAATTTCTGTTTTCGGGTCTCTGCTTAGGGCTTGTCATTCCTATTATTGCAATTACCTCAGAGATTTGTCACATGACCCCAAAATCAGGGGCACAGTTCTTCAACAGATAGGGATGTCATACATATAATTTCTCCATAGGATCAATGCCACTATGTTTCTGAAATGATATCTCAACTAGACCTTAAATGCAAGTGATATAGCTTTGAAATGGAGGGCCGAAAATGTAATCAAACCTTTGTTCTGAGGAAGGCTGAGTGACCTTTAAATCATCATCAACAGATCCATTTCAAGAGAATAGAACCAGATGTTTTTGAGATACATTAGCCGCTGTTCATGTGATTGAAGCTGAGGTCGAGTAACTTTCAGCGCACAAAGATCCTTGACATGTGGTACAAAATTTGTCCCGCTTAAGCTTAAGAGAGGCCGAATAGTCTTAGTGATCAATGAACCAATTCCAGAATATTTGGAAGTGTCAAACAAACTTTCAGAAATTGACCTCGGAAGGCAACACCAATCATCTCAGATTGGGTTACTGAAACTATGGTTATGGCATCACAAAAATATAGAAGGATGCCTTCAGATCTGAGTTAGAAACCTACAAATATGCCTCAGAAAAGCCTGTAACTCTAGCTCGCATGCACAGGGGTGATATGCCTTAAATAGGCTCAGATTTCCACATAAGTTGTGCCACAAAGAACTTCGCTTTTGCAGATATTGTTCCTCTGTACCACAGTCAACACAACCTTTAAATCACGGAGAGAATGCCCAGCAAAATCACAGATACTTCATCCTTCTAGCTGTAGGAAAATGCACAAAAGATCAGGTGATGCATTGCTCTTACTCTTGCTTGGGCTTGTCCTCACCTGAGCTCTGATTCCATGTTAATTTTAGGTTAACATGATCTTTGCTTAGGACAATTACTTCAATGTTCCACATAAACCCAAGTTCAATTCTATTTCTTTCATTACCAAAATTTAAATCTTTATCATATTGATAGTAATTGACGAAAGAACATAAATAACATATGCTGAAGACAAACCAAGACGAGAACACAGAAATTGGCTCAAGCCAGGAAAAAACCCCAAGATGGGGAAAACCCTTGATCAATTATTTTTATTATTAAAGTCAAATGTTCAGCAGAGAAGAGAGAGAGAGTACATTCAAAGTCAAAATTGACTTGCTAATATGATGACCTGTACCACTAACCAAATGCCAAGGAAACTGCCCAGACAAGTATGGGATTTTGCCTTCAAACAGTAGCAGACAAATTCTGCCCTAACCAGTGGTCAACAATAGTCAAAGCACCTGCATAATAGCTCGGACATGGTTCAATTAATGCGGCCTTCAATGCTGATAAGAATGAACTCAAAACAGCCCAATACAGAGCAGCCAAGTCTGGTCAAAGTGATGAGGAACCCTGCTGTCAGAATTTTTGCAATTAGGGCTTGTAATCAAGGAGCCCAGATTATCCAAAACTTGTGCTAATAACTGCGGCCCTCCTTCCAAAGCAAGCTCCTTCAACTTGTAGCTTGTTACCCACCATTTTGTGGGTGATATCCCTAGGAGAAAATTTTCTCCAAGATGGTCCTCAGCCGGCAGCCAACAGCCCCTTGCAACCACCAACTAGTTCGTTGTGCCATCTCTCTGCCACTTAAGCCAACCATGTGGTTCCTCACCCATCTGTCATAATCATATGTTTGAAGGTGAGTCTCTCGAACCTAAATGTAAACCTTGTCATTTGGTAATTGAGTATTGTAGTTTGCTTATCATGGACACTTTTGGGCATGGATTACTAGGGGGATTCAGCGGAAAGAGTGAGCTAGGTATGTGCTTCTGCCCCTTAGACCTCTTTTGGATGTTACCCTTGGATCTCAGTCCCGTGGGATCTCTTTCATTGATCTTTGGGTTTTAAGGTGGTATTACATGGGAATCCCGATTTTGGTTGCGTGGTCCCGCTCCCTCATCCACATACATTACTCCTCTTCCATTTATTATAGCCCCATTCATTGTTCTTCCCACCTGGGTCCACATTTCCCCACTGGGTCCACATAGGGTTGACCTCCCCTTCCCCTTGCCCACACTTTGGGTCGGGCATGAAACGGGGGGTCGGGCATGAAACGATGCGCCGAAGGTTGATGCATCTTAAAAGAAGAGTAAAAGCATAATTGACCACATTCAAAAAGAAAATATACCACAAAATGCAAAAGATGGCCGGGACAAACACATTTAGCACGTGGGAAAAAGCCAAATGCATGAGCTCTACCCCATACCCATAGCCATCACCTTGGTTCCTATAGGTTCTAGATGAGCCTCCTTTATCATTCTGGAACCCGTGATTGTCCCAACCCCTGGTGGGCAATGAACTGCTTTACCTAAAAAGGGGTATCCACTGCTATACATCATGCTTTTATCCTTTGAGCCCTGAGCAACCAATCAAAGAAAAATCATAAAAAGCAAAAGGCATATAAAGAAGGGTGGAGAAATCAATGCCGGGGTATCTTGTGCACCATTATTGCTCCCTCCTATACATTATTATCCAAGTGGGGGCTTCCCTTTATTAGCTGCCCTTGTACCTCAACATGTGGTCCAGGATTGTCCCTCTCATAACCTATTTCATTCATCTCTTTATCACATGCCACCACCATTTGAAGGATGTACCTTGGACAAACTATGCCCTCTAAAGCTAGAAACCACCTAATAGGATACTTGGTTAATCTCCTTTGGAGCCTGGAGACATTTGTTATCACAAAAAATTGATCATCTAGCCATAATTTACTAGATGGGTCGAAGTACACCATGTAGGGCCAATTTTACCATAGTAAAATTGCTTTTGTTGTGAGAAATTACTTAATAAACCACATTTGTTAAGTCATTTATAATTAAACCTATGAAGAATAATTAAATAAATAACTATTTATTTAATTATCTTCTAGGAATAATTAATTAAGCCATTGTTTAATTAATATTCCTTATCACATTTGACCCAATTATGAGAAATAAATAGATAAATCATTAATTATCTTATTTTTCTCTAGGAATAATTAATTAATCACTAATTAGTTATTATTCCTTGTCAAGTTTGACCAAATCCCTTACGAATAATTAATTAAATCATTATTTGTTTATTATTCCTTAACCATATTTCTTAAGATGATAAATAAATCATTTATTTATTTATTATTTCTAAATAAAAGTTTAAATACTTTTTCCTTCTAACCAAATATAATAAAATATTCAAAATGGTTATTTCTAGAATGGGGTTAATAATATTTTATTATTGCTTATTATTCGAGGATAACCTAATATTTTGTTATAAATAGAAGGGTTTTCCATTCATTATTCACTTCTGATTATTTTCATTGTTGCATTCATTGTTGCCACTCTGATTATTATTATTGTCGCACACCATCTTCTTTTTCGTTTGAGTTCCCGTTGAGCTCAAACATTTTATTTGCTGGGTTTTATACATTTTAGAGGAGAGAGACTCTACAAAAGCTGAAGACAAATAGAGACTCTACAAAAGCTGAAGACAAATAATGTTACCAGCTTTTGTAGAGTCTCTATTTGTCTTCAGCTTTTGTAGAGTCTCTCTCCTCTATAATGTATAAAACCCAACAAATAAAATGTTTGAGCTCAATGGGAACTCAAATGAAAAAGAAGATGGTGTGCGACAATGATAATAATCAGAGCTACAACAATGAGTGCAACAATGAAAATAATCAAAAGTGAATAATGAATGGAAAACCCTTTTATTTATAACAAAATATTAGGTTATCTTTAAATAATGAGCAACAATAAAATATTATTAACCCCATTCTAGAAATAACCATTTGGAATATTTTATTATATTTGGTTAGAGGGAAAAAATATTTAAACTTTTATTTAGAAATAATAAATAAATAAATGATTTATTTATCATCTCAAGAAATATGGTTAAGGAATAATAAACAAATAATAATTTATTTAATTATTCTTAAGGGATTTGGTCAAACTTGACAAAGAATAATAACTAATTAGTGATTAATTAATTATTCCTAGAGAAAAATAAGATAATTAATGATTTATCTATTTATTTATCATAATTGGGTAAAATGTGACAAAGAATATTAATTAAACAATGATTTAATTAATTATTCCTAGAAGATAATTAGATAAATAATGATTTATTTAATTATTCTTCATGGGTTTAATTATAAATGACTTAACAAATGTGGTTTATTAAGTAATTTCTCACAGTGAAAGCAATTTTACTATGGTAAAATTAGCTCTAAATGGTGTACTTCGACCCATTTAGTAAATTATGACTAGATGATCAATTTTTTGTGATAACTACATTAGCACATGCCAAAACCCACTATGGAAGGGCATGCCATTATGAAGTGCCCACATGTTGTCCATGGTTTGTAAGCTCTTTAACTCTATTCTTTTAAATAACTGGTTGTACTGAAAGGCTAGGGACGCATTGGATCTTATGCATGATTGCAGATGGTCTCCATTTTGGGTTTGGTTTCCCTATACGGAGTCCTAACCCTTTAGAGGGCTACATTGGCACATGTGGGGTGTGTGTAGAGAGCCATGGGTCTCCACAATAGTAGACAACATTCCATGGATCCCCAGAGATGTTCAAAGATTGCTTGAGATTCACCTGTTGGACGAGGAATATGCACCTAGTTCACCATGCCTTGCTGGCCCCATAGTTGTACCATGCACTTGGCAGATGACCCAGAGCTGTATGCTGATGTGGCATCACTTACACCATCATCTGAGTCTTTGAAGATGGTCAACAGGCGTCTTCGATCTATTTGGAGTGTTATAGCTCTGATACCATTTGTTATAGATCTAATCTGAAATATAAGATAATAGAAATAAACCTAGAAATAATATGAAATGCTTCTTTATTGATCAAACCCTTAAGGTAGGGTAACACCATACATTCACTCCTTAAGGAAGGAGAACACTTCACAAGCCATATGCTTGTTCATACAATATTCCTTGACATCTCTCAATGGGAGTCTCCAGCCTCTATATAGGCCTCTTACATACAATACCATGGGTCATTACCATGGTTTCCTCAATATCATCTATCTAATACCATGGGCTTATTAAATTATTGCTAATTACTTGTGGTCCCTTACATGATACGGGTTAACCACCTTATTTATTATTGTGGTCCATCCCATTATTACATTATTCCCTTGGGTACCTCCCTCTGTACCCCATATTATCCCCCCTAGGTATATTACATTCCACTCCCCTTAACATGTTTCGTCCCCGAAACATACGAAGAACACAAATAATACAATCTACTCAAAAGAGTAGTTCATTGGTACCATGCATGTGCATCTAGCCATCCCAGAGAAAGGTGATCCCTCGATCTAGCTGGTGCCTCGCTCGCTTGAGATGGAAGTGGACCCTGGCAGCTCTTCTGCATTGCTGTGTTGTGGGAGGATCGTCGCCCCTCTCTATCTGTCCTGCGGGGGTTGTTGTCCTTGTTGCTGATGCGTTGCCATCTTGTTGGTTGTTTTCTTGCGGGGTGATGTGGGTGGTGATATGTTGAAGTTTTAACCAACAGTGTATCTTTCTTTAATTCACCACCTAATGGAGCCTGATTGGTATCTGGTGCATGTTGTGGTGCCTGCTGTTGTTTCTTACCTTCCAATATTACTTCAACCACTGAGTCCTCATCTAATGTATCAGTACCTGTAACATTTTCTGTTTCAGCCTCCTTGGACTCTACCTGTTTTTCTGGTACCTGGTTTGATGTTTGTGTTTGGTTGTCAACCATCAAGGGCTTATCATCTGATGTGTCAGTCCCTGGAACATCTTCTACTTCAGCTTCCTTGGACTCTACCTGTTTATTGATGGAAATATCCTGTAATGTAATTTTCTTCTCTTTATACTAGAGTTTCAAGAATTTCTTTTGCACATTAATATTGATAGTACCCACTGATTCCATCCAAGGGTATCCCAAAACAACATCCACATTAGCCATATTTGAAGCATAAAAATCAGTATGCAATACATACTTGTCCATAGAAATCTTCAAATCTTTATAAACTTGCACCTTCTCATTATCAACCTGTGTGTTTTCAATGTGTTTTGTTGGAACTTGCAATTATTTTGCCAAATTAACATTGATAAAATTATGCTTACAAATAGGATTTATAGACACAACAATCTTCTCCTTCTGAATGAATCCATGAACTTGCAACAAGGAGATACCATTAGAAAATAACCCCTTACATGTCTGTAAAGTTTTGTAGATGTTCTATGCTAAGAGCAATTTCACTTTTCTCACAGCAATCATACAAGTAGATAAGCAAAATGCAGATAGAACATATAAACAGATCTTACAGAAGACAAATCAGAAACAAGAAAAATGTATGTGTTCGTTTCGGCGGTCAACAGGATGCTTCAACCAGCAAAGTCTCCTTTGGTCAGCCAGCCCAGCATGTGTCACAACAACCCTCCAACCAGTAGATGAGTCAACCCAAGTCAGTTCTACAAAAGTCAACGCTGTCCTGAAAAGTCAACGCAGGGGCAGCAAGCTAAAAGTCAACGCAGCAGCAAAACGGTCAACCCTTTGACCTCGATTTTTGTGCCAGGTAGTACGGCCTTCAAAAATCGAACCTCCCACAAGTTTTCAGCTTGTTTGGACCAAGCGTTGACCAAAGTCAACGCTGGTCAAACTTCTGCGAAACCCTAGCAGCAGAAACCCTAGCAGCAGAAAAATCCTCTTCGTCCTTCCCACGTGTGGCTGAAATTCGTCCTCCAGGTAGCTCGTACTTTTTAGGATGAGAGAGGAAGATGTGAGTTGTGTTGTGATCAAATTCTCTCCAACTTTTCCTGTATATATATCCATCAATGAGGGTGTGTGACACATCTGTTGGGCATGTGAGCCTACATTACAAAACTGGCTGACCTTGCACATATAATTTATTAAGAATAATAAATTCAAAATATAAGTTCTGCTCATCGGATTAAGACTATTTTTATATGGATTTTACACCTCTCAGAAAGAGGAATCCAACAAAAATATTAGCCTCTTAATCTGAGCATCAAAACATGGAGTTTGGACCTAGTTGTCCAAATTTAACACTCCCTCTCAACTAGGGAGAACTCCATCTATTAGTGCAATTAACATCGTGAGTCATCCCGCCTAAACTTGCTTTGCTGGCTTCTTTATTTCAGAACAGAAGTGGGTCAGTCACAAAGACATCATTCCCCGACTGACATAATCAGTCCAGAGGTCCCAGACCTCACAAATCTTGATCCCAGATCAAGTGGTTGGACCATGCCATCCTAGATAGAGAGTACGGCAATCTCTGATGCGTCCATCAGTCTTTGCTAATAGTCTCTAGCTTTTCCACACCTCATTGGCCAAATGAGAGGTACTTCCCATGAGCCCTGAACTCAATGGGTAGGATGCATACGGGGCACAGATTAAATGAGTGGCGAACCAGCTCAATAATCACAAGGGTGGGGCAGAAGCATTATGAGTGCTTATAGCTCCGAGAAGCTAACCCCAAAGCCCCCCAGAGCTCCCAGAGCTCATCGTCCAACAGGACCCACATCATAGGGTCTTTCCACGACACCAAGACTCTCACGGAAGGTTAGGAACTTGACCTTCCCCAGGGGCTTAGTGAGAATATCCGCGACCTGCTCATCAGTTCCTATATGATCGAGCCTTACGGCGCCTCGCTGTACCATATCCCGGATAAAGTGGTACTTGATATCAATATGCTTGAATCGGTCGTGGAACACAGGATTCTCAGTCATACGAATCCCACTCTGATTATCACAGAGTATTACAGTGGTATCTAGCACATGTTGGAACAGCTCACTAAAGAGCTTCCTCAACCAAACTGCTTCACAACAGGCCATACTAGCAGCAATGTATTCGGCCTCCGCGGTGCTCAAAGCCACCGACTTCTGCTTCCTGCTCATCCATGAGATCGAAGCAGAACCAAGATTGAAACAGCATCCAGATGTGCTCTTACGATCCACCACACTGCCAGCCCAATCGGCATCAGTATATCCCCGGAGTATCACACTCCCGGCAGTGTATCTCAGCCCATGGTTTATCGTGCCCCGAAGATATCTCAAAAGATTCTTGGCACCAACCCAGTGAAAATGATGAGGCTCAACCATCTGTTGACTCAAAGTATTCACTGCAAAACATATGTCCGGACGGGTGTTCACTAAGAACATCAAAGCTCCTATGAGTTGACGATACTCAGTAGGATTTGCCAAGATAGGCCCTGCAGCGCTGCCACTCAACTTCTTAAAGTTGAGTTCCATTGGTGTCGACACGGACTTACAGTCCACCATCCCAAATCTTTCCAGAAGCTTCACAATATACTTTCCTTGAGAAAGGAAAATCTCTCCAGGTCTCTGCCAGACCTCCAGGCCTAGGAAATAGTGCATCAGTCCTAGGTCTTTCATCTCGAACTCAGCAGCAAGCTCCCTCTTACATTGATGAATGAGAGGGTCATCACCTATCAGGAAGAGGTCGTCCACATACAGCACTAGAATGAGAGGCTTTCCTTCCACAACCTTAAAGTAAAGGTTTGGATCAGCATTGCTTCGAGTGAAGCCCAGCTTCATCAAGTAACTATCCATCCTCTCATACCAAGCTCTGGGTGCTTGCTTTAACCCATAGAGGGCTTTCTTCAACCTGCAGACATAAGTGTCTCGATCTTGAACTTCAAATCCCAGAGGTTGTTCTACATACACCTCTTCCTTTATTGCACCATGCAGAAAAGCGGTCTTGACATCCATCTGATGAAGACTCCATCCTTGCGTAGCAGCAAGGGCTATGATGGATCGGATGGTGGTATATCGAGCCACAGGTGCAAATATATCGTCATAGTCAATTCCTTCCTTTTGAGAGAAGCCACGGGCAACAAATCTTGCCTTAAACTTTTCAGCACTCCCATCAGATCCATGTTTAATCTTGTAGAGCCATTTAGCGGTGACAACAGATTTGTCCTTCGGTCTCGGGACCACATCCCAGACATCATTCTTCATAATAGCCTCATATTCTTCATGCATAGCATCCTTCCAGACTTGATGCTTGATGGCTTCCTCAAAAGATCCAGGTTCAGATTGTATAATAGTGCTCATGGCAGCTAGATACCCTTGGTATCTACACGGCTTCTTGCTTTCTCGGAATGTTCCCCTTGGGGCAGCATGACCCTCAGCATCTTCGAGGGTGTCCCTGAGCCAAGATGGCCTCTTTCCTAGAGAAGGGGAAGGATCAATAGGGTCCATTGGCCCTTCAACATCAGGCATAGTCTCATCCTGGGGTTCTTCCAGATTTCCAGGTCTTTCTTCATGGTTTTCTTCAGATCTAGGAAGATCTACTACTTTCTTCAGGGAAGCATCTTCGTCAAAAGTGACATCATGGCTTATCTCTACTTCCCTTTGACCAGGTACATAGACTCTATATGCCTTAGAAGTCTCACTGTAGCCCACAAACATTCCTTTCTTCCCAGTAGCATCCAGCTTACTTCTCTTTTCTTTCGGCACATGAAAATAGACAGGACATCCCAAAATTCTAAAATGTGAGACATCAGGTTTCTTACCAGAGAAAACCTCTTCGGGAGTTTTGGAGTCCAAAGCGGAATGAGGGCATCGGTTTTGAATGTACACAGCAGTATTTGCAGCTTCTCCCCACAGAAACTTTGGAAGACCCTGGTCACATAGCATGGCACGGGCAGCTTCCACAATAGTCCTATTCTTGCGTTCAGCAACACCATTCTGCTCAGGAGTATATGCAGTGGTAGTCTCCCTCTTAATGCCAGCTTCTCTGCAAAAGTCTTTGAACTCATTTGACTCATATTCAGTGCCATTGTCAGTCCTCAAAATCTTGATCTTCTTTCCGGTCATATTTTCCACCAAGGCTTTGAAGGTACGGAACCACATGAAAGCCTCATCCTTCTTCTTCAAGAAGTATATCCAGGTTTTGCGAGAGAAGTCATCAGTAAATGTCATATAGTAAGAACATCCCCCAGGGATGTTACAGGCAACATACCGGAAAGATCAGAATGGACCAGTTGCAATATCTCAGATGTCTTTGTGACACTTGAGGGGAAAGGTCCCCTTGTATGTTTTCCTTCAGCACAGCCCTTACATACACCTTTATGATTATTTCCAAAATCAGGCATCCCTGTCACCACCTTCCTTGCTTCGGGAAGAGCCTTGTAATGAAGGTGTCCAAATCTTCGGTGCCATAGTTCGGTTTGACGGATAGTATCACAAGTCATAGCTCCCAACGGACTCCCTCCAACCTGGTAGAGTGTACCAACCCTAAAACCAATTGAGATAGCTTCCTTGAAGCTCTTCTTCCACATGAGTACCTTTCCATCAGAGAAAGTTATATTGAATCCTTTGTCTTCCATGGCAGATACAGACACAAGGTTCTTCTTCAATTTGGGTACATAGAGTACATCTTGTAGATGGAGGACTTGTCCTTGAGACAAGTGGAGGGTCACAGTCCCGGTCCCTTTCACAGGATAAGTGGCATTATCCCCAAGGATAATTTCTAGATTATTATCCCTTTCAACCATGTCAGAAAGTGCTTCCTTGAATCCGGTGATGTGTCTTGAGGCACCACTATCGATTAGCCAGACATCCATAGTGTCGGGCGGAGATGCAACTGAGAGAGCAGATATTAGAATATACTCATTTCTTTTATCAACAACATTAGACTCCTCATACCTGGTATTTCTGGTCCTTTTAGAAGGTGGATTGTTTCCTTCAAAGTGAGCCTTCCTCTTTCCTTTGGATTTGTCATTTCTTCGATTCCCATTCCTTCGGTTGTTGTTGTTGTCGTCACTATCGGGAGAATTCTTCTGGAAGGGGCATTCTCTAGCATAGTGTCCAGTCCTATGGCAGGTGAAACATTTACCCTTCTTCTTTTGAGTCTTAGTCCTTCCTTTGTCCTTGGAACCACCAGAGTTCTTCTTTCGGGAATGAGCAACATAGGCAGCATTTCTTTCATTATCAAATTCCTTCATCCTTGTTTCTTCTTGCATACATTTAGACAGAAGCTCATCAAAGTTAGGGATGGTATTATTGTTGAGAATGGTAGTTGTGAATACTTGCCATTCATATGGAAGTCCTCCAAGTGCGGTGAGAACCATCTCACGATCAGCTATTGTCTCCCCAATAGCTAGCAGATTGTTCCTGGTTTCGGTCAACTTCATAAAGAAAGTTTGAATAGACTCGTCTCGGCCCTTCTTCATATTCTTCAACTTGTTCTTAAGGAATAGCACTTGGTTCACATTGTTTACTCGGAACATAAGTATCAGTTTGTCATACATCTCTTTGGATGTGCCTAGTTCAGATATGTAGGCAACCAGACTCTTATTTATGGATTCCCTGATCAGCAGCTTTGCTCTGATTTCTCCCTTCTTATACTTGTGTTTAACAGCAGCAGAGGCATTTGATGGAGGTTCTTGAATCTTCCCTGTCACATGATCTAGGAGATCATGATCTTCTAATTTGAGATCTAATAACATCTTCCAGGCATGGAAGTCATCACTTCCAGTCAGCTTGTCATTCTCCCTGAATTCAAGCTTAGAGGAATCTATTTCCTTCGATGATGATTGCTGTAGATAGAGTTTGTCTTCACCTCAGCTTCGATTCCATGTAAAGTTTTGTAGATGTTCTATGCTAAGAGCAATTTCACTTTTCTCACAGCAATCATACAAGTAGATAAGCAAAATGCAGATAGAACATATAAGCAGATCTTACAGAAGACAAATCAGAAACAAGAAAAATGTATGTGTTCGTTTCGGCGGTCAACAGGATGCTTCAACCAGCAAAGTCTCCTTTGGTCAGCCAGCCCAGCATGTGTCACAACAACCCTCCAACCAGTAGATGAGTCAACCCAAGTCAGTTCTACAAAAGTCAACGCTGTCCTGAAAAGTCAACGCAGGGGCAGCAAGCTAAAAGTCAACGCAGCAGCAAAACGGTCAACCCTTTGACCTCGATTTTTGTGCCAGGTAGTACGGCCTTCAAAAATCGAACCTCCCACAAGTTTTCATCTTGTTTGGACCAAGCGTTGACCAAAGTCAACGCTGGTCAAACTTCTGCGAAACCCTAGCAGCAGAAAAATCCTCTTCGTCCTTCCCACGTGTGGCTGAAATTCGTCCTCCAGGTAGCTCGTACTTTTTAGGATGAGAGAGGAAGATGTGAGTTGTGTTGTGATCAAATTCTCTCCAACTTTTCCTGTATATATATCCATCAATGAGGGTGTGTGACACATCTGTTGGGCATGTGAGCCTACATTACAAAACTGGCTGACCTTGCACATATAATTTATTAAGAATAATAAATTCAAAATATAAGTTCTGCTCATCGGATTAAGACTATTTTTATGTGGATTTTACACCTCTCAGAAAGAGGAATCCAACAAAAATATTAGCCTCTTAATCTGAGCATCAGAACATGGAGTTTGGACCTAGTTGTCCAAATTTAACAATGTCTCATTTTCCTGTTTTCTAGCATGAGACCATTTGTCTAAAAGGACTCTTTTAAATTCTTCATCTGAAAGTTTGGACAATTGCTTGTTGGCAAGTGAATTCCACCATATGGCAGCCTCTTCTTTCATACTTAGATACTGGGAATTTTTCCAATTTTTTGGCCAAAATGACTTTTCTCTTTCTATGAATTCTTCAATAGTAGGGCCATTATCTTTCACTGTAAAAATAGGAACCTTGCTAGAAGCCATGAAGAGGGTTTTGAAAAAAAATCACTTGGTGAAAATTTGAAATGGCCACAATTTAGTCAATATTGCTCAGAATCCCTATTATGACCTGTTTTCTAAAATGGAGCAACCATTTTGCATCTTCTCATGTGATAGAAATCCTGATCTGGGCACTGGAATTTTCGATTCGCGTCGCAATTGTCCCGCTGTCACAAAAAAATTATGAAAAAAAGAGCTGATTTTAAATTAGCGATATCTCCCTCATCTGGATTCCGATTCCACTGATTTTTTTTGTTTGTTTTGAAATTGGGTATTTTTTTGCAAAAAATCCAAATCTGCAATTAGATTCTGCAAATTTTTCCTCAAAACGCATAGATCTGATCTGTAAACTCGCCGCCCCGAAAAATGTTTGCAACACAACTAATTTTTAAATCAACGATATCTCCCTCATTCGGATTCCGTTTTGGTCGATATTTATTTATTTATTTAATTTTTTTTTTTATTTTAAATTCAAATTGAGTATTTTTTCGCAGATTTTTTTCAAATTAGATTCTGCAGAGTTTGCCCCAAATCATACAGATTTGATCTGCAAACTTATTGCCTCGAAAAATGTCAGCAACACCATTGATTTTTAAATCAACGATATCTCCTTCATCCGGACTCCGATTCGACTGATTTTTTATTCAAATTGAGTATTTTTTCGCCAAAAACTCAGATCTGCATTTAGATTCTGCAGATTTTGCACCAGAACGTACAGATATGATCTGCAAACTCGCCGCCCAAAAATTCCTGCAAAAATAAAAAAAATACTCTGTTTTGCCCAAGAAAGTGCTCTGATACCACTTGTTATAGCTCTGATATGAAAATATAAGATAATAAAAATAAACTCAGAAATAATAAGATTGAAATAGATAAAAATGTTTCTTTATTGATCAAAACCCTTAAGGTAGGGCAACACCATACATTCACTCCTTAAGGAAGGAGAACACTCCACAAGCCATATGCCTGTTCATACAATATTTCTTGACATCTCTCAATGGGGAGTCTCTAGCTTCTATATAGGCCTCATACATACAATACCATGGGTCATTACCATGGTTCCCTCAATACCATCTATCTAATACCATGGGCTTATTACATTATTGCTAATTACTTGTGGTCCCTTACATGATACGGGTTAACCACCTTATTTATTATTATGGCACATCCCATTATTACATTATTCCCTTTGGTACCTCCCTCTGTACCCCATATTATCCCCCCTAGGTATACTACATGTAGACCCATGAGGTTACTTGTGTGCCCCCACATCCATTGGGAGCACCATAGGTTTATTATTTAGAGAACAAGGGGCCAACCCCTTGTCCACTACTTTTGGGAGTCTTATTCATCATTATGGCATTTATGGATTTCATTAGGCTCGTAGAAGGCCCAACAACATGTATTATTGACCATTCAACCTCTTGAGAGGCTTATTCTTTTGTTTATGAGCTAGTTTGGTGGGATTGTCTCCCAAGTTAGTTATTTTGCACATTATTTTATTCTAGGAGTTAATGTAGGCCTAATTAGCTAAATCAAACTCATTAGAGGTGTATAAATACAAGTGATGTGAATTCATTTTAGCATCATCACTTGGATTTGGAACTTGTATCTCTTTAGAGATTTTTGCTATCCTTCTTGGAGGACGAATTTTTGGAGCATGGAATGAATTTTGATGTTTGGATTATTTTCTCATGTCTTAGAGCTTCTTGAATGACAAATTTTGGATGGTTGGATATATTTTTATACATGTAATTACAATTTAATGCTATTCTTCCTTTCTATATTTGTCACATACATTGTTGTTGGGATTTTGCTATACTAGGGCTTATTTGCTGCATCTATTTATGCGATGTTGTGGAAATTTTGTTTCTAGATAGTGAATGCTTCATGTATGGGCCATGTATAATGAATGAATGTTCTTAAGGATGTTTCATTACTGAAATTCATCTTGATAAGCCATCTACTTTGCAAAACGATGTATAAAGTCTTTGAAGCTGCTGCCCTAGTGTTATGCAAAGTTGTCTTTGAGGCCTCCTTGACCTAGAAAATCTAAAAGTCCATAGTCATAATTCTACCTGACTCCAATCTCCCCAAAGGATTAGGCATTGGTACACCAAAAGGTGATCACCTTAAACCTTATTCATTCTACTCCCTCTTCTTTTCTAGGCCTAGCCCATTAGGTCTCCTAGGGTATCATTTATTTTGCAAACCACCCATCAGAAAAATTCGATCTCTTGGTCCCTACTGCGCTGGTGTGTCTCCTAGGTGCCCTCCAATTTTGAAGAAATTCTGACAGTGGGATTTTGAGATATCTCAAGCCCTAGCCTCGAGATTGATTCTTGTCCTTGGTTTCCTTAGGCTAGAAACCTCATTGGGACCCTCACATCGTCTTGCATTAAAAATTATTTCTTTGGTCCTGTTATTGCTCAAACTATCTGGGGACCTAAGGGGGATCCCTAAAGGGCAAATGCTAGGCCAAGGGCAATAGATGGAGACTTAGCCCACTGTCCCCTCAGCTAAGGCTCCCTTCTATTTGCAGACTTTCACCGATGGGAGGAGACCCGGTATGTATGGAGTCACCAATGAAGGATAAGTTAATGGATATGAGTGACCCAAATAAACGCTTTCTTCGAAGAGTTTGAAGGATGAAGCTTGCTTGCTTTGTAAGCAAGGTACTATGTCTTCTAGGGAAAGGAAGAGAGGATTTGAGGGTTAGGTTTATGGGATAAGATTTGAGAAGGAATTCCCTAATCCCTAAAATCCTTGTTAGAATTGGTATCCCGGATGGTTCTTGAAGAATGATCTTTCAAAGGAGCGGGACCACACGGGGCCAAGTGGACCCGGTCTAGGGTATGAGGAAAGTATGTAGCAACCAATGATATTCTTACCCTAGACAAGGTGGGGGAAAGGATCAAAGAAAGAATTTCACTTGAAGATGTTGTTTTGACCCTATGAGGTACTAGCCTTGGGGATGGCAGGGCAAGATTTGATCTCAGAGCTAGGGCTTGGCTTTTCTCCCAACTCCACCGTCGGAATGTCTTCAAAATTGGAGGAGAGCTTGAGGAAAGGCTAGCATAGGAGACCCTAGAAGATCAAATTTTTTTGATGGCTAGCTTGTCGGGAAATTGATGCCCTAGGTACCCCAACTTGGCTAGACTTGGAAGGAGGTGAAAGAATATGAGTTTTAGTGACCACCCTTGGTAGATCAATGCCTTAATCTTTGGGAGAATGGAGTCTATGATGAATATGAGTAGGATTTCTTGGTTCTCAGTCAAGGAGGCCTCAAGATCACTTTGCTAGCCTTATAGGTCAAGAAGAAGCAACCTTGTAGCTTTTATACTTCAATGTGCAAAAGGAATGGCTTATCAAGGTCAAATTCTTTGATAGAATTACCCCTAGGAGATTTCGCTCATATTACATGGCCCATACATTGAGAGATGCTATAATAGAGACAAATTCCACAACTTTAAGCAGTAAATGCATGCAACAATTAGCCCTAGAACAACGAAAATTCCAATCCAACGTATATGACAAAGTAAACAAGAATAACATCAAAAAGCATGTACTTACATGTAACAGAGTATATCCAACCATTCACAATTGACAAGAGAGAAGCTCCAAGAGAAGATAGACCAATATCCACACATCAAAACTCATCCATAAAGCTCCAATTCATCCTCTAGAAAAGGTGCGAAAATCTCTAGAGAGATAAATGAATCAAACCAAAATGATGATGAGCAAATGAGCTCATTCCACTTGTATTTATACACAACTTAGGAGTTCAAATTAGCCTCCTTGGACTACATAAGCCCCAAAAATAAATTATTGTTTTAATAATTCAATTTTTGGTGACAAGCCCACCAAACTAGCTCATAAATGAAAAAGTAAGCCTCTTAAGAGGTCAAAAAGTAATCCATGCATGTCGTAGAGCCCTCTAAGGGGCTTAATGAGGTCCATGGGTGCCACAATGAAGAATAGGACCCTCAAAAGTAGTGGACAAGGGGTTGGCCCCTTGTAATAACCTGTGGTGCTCCAAATGACATGTGGGGGCACACAAGTGTCCTCATGGGTCTCCAAACAAATCGAAGATGTATGTAGATCGCCTGCAAGGGCTAGGATGATGGTGTAGGTGATGCCACATCATCATGCAAGCCCTGGATCATCTGCCAAGTGTATGGTGTAGATCTGGGGCCAGCTGGGCATGATGGATCAAGTGCATCCTCCTCGTCCAATAAGTGAACCACAAGCAATCTCTGAATGGCTGTGGGGATCCATGGAGTGCAATCTGCTGCTGTGGAGGCCCATGGCTCTCAATGCTCACCCTACATGTGCCAATGTAGCCCTTTGGAGGATTAGAAACCCGTATAGGGAGACCAAATCCAAGATGAGAACCATATGCAATCCTGCATAAGATCCAATGCGTCCCTTAGCCTTCCAGTGCAACAAGTCATTGGCGAAATTAAGTAAATGAACTTACCTAATCATGGACCACAGGTGGGGACTTCATAATGGCCTGCCCTTCCATAATGGGCTTCGGGATGTGCCAATGTCTCCTAAACTCCAAATGGGGTTAACCAATAATCCTATTAGGTGGTTTCTACTTCTAAAGGGGATAATATAGTCAAGGTACATCCTTCAAGAGGTGATGGCATGTGATAGATAGGTGAATGAAGTAGGGAATGAGAAGGGGCAGCCCTGGGTCACATGCTAGGGTACAAGGGTAGCTAATAAGAGGGAAGCCCACACTTGGGTTTATAATGTGTAGGAGGGAGCAATTATGGTACATGAGGTGCCTCGACCTTGATTTTTCCACCCTTGTTTATATGCCTTTTGCCTTTTTATGATTTATTTGATTAATTGCTCAGAGCTCAAGGAGTTAGAGCATGATGTATAAGATATAACAGTTAATTCCCCTTTTAAAGTGGGGCAGTTCATCGCCCACTAGGGTTTGGGACAATCATGGGTTCCTATATGATGAAGAAGGCTCATAGAACATGTAGGAACCAAGGTGATGGCTATGATGATGGGGTAGAGCTCATGTATTGGCTTTTGCCCACGTGCTAAATGTATTTGTTCCGATCATCTTTTGCATTTTGTGGTACATTTTCCTGTTGAATGTGGCCATATATGCTTTTATCTTTTTTCTAGCTACATCAACCTCCGGGCTTCATTCCAGGCCATGACCCAATGTGTGGGCAAACCCTATGTGGACCCAATGGAGGAATGTGGACCCAGGCAGGAGAAATGATGAATGGGGTAATAATGAATGGAAAGAGGGTAATATAAGCAGATAAGAAAGCGTGACCATGGAACCAAAATCGGGGTTTCACGTGAAATACCATCCCTGGCACCAAATGGTCAGTAAAAGAGATCCCACGAGACTAGAATCCAAGGTTAATTCCTAAAAGGGGTCTAGGGGACAGAAGCACAAACCTAGCCTATTCTTTCAGCCGAATCCCCCCCATTAATCCATGCGCAGAAGTGTCCATGATAAGCAAACTACAATACTCAATTTCTAAAGGCATACCTTTAGATTCAGGAGGTCCACCTTCAAACATATGATCATGGCAGATTGGTGAGGGACCACATGGCTGGCTCAGGTGGCAGAGAAAATGGAGAATGAGCTAGCTGGTGGCTGCAAGGGGTTGCCGGTGGAGGACCATCTTGGAGAAAAATTTCTCCTAGGGATTTACCCACAAAATGGTGGGTAACATCTGGCTCCAATTGGGACGTGATCTCTTGAAGAAGTGGGCGAAGCTACTCGAACGAGAGGTCACGATAACTCCAACAATCTCTTGGTTACCATAGACCTGTCATCTGCACATATAATATATGGAAAAAACCCAGGGCAACATGCTTTTGCGGCGTCTCATGATAGCACATGCTAATATGTAAGGCCATAAAATCAATAGAAGATAAAATATGCATCTATCTGTCATGAGAAAAATCATATGATGTTATTTCTAATGCAAAAATCAACATGCAATGCATCCTACTCTACCATGCATATGATACAATGTCAAGTCTCAAGGAAGGAGGTGATACGACTTAATTTGACTGGCTCAGGCCAAAGTTCGTCGTTAAGTTTAGCAATGTAGTAATAGTCATCCCTAACCCTTCCATGGATCCTGACAGGTATGAGATCCTTATTTACCAATACTAAATCCCCAACCTTATATTCTTTCTTAGGCTTCCACTTTTTTCTTGTTTGAGATATTGGCCGCTTGAGGATTCATATTTCCTGGGTAGGGAGGATATGGGAAGGTTTCTCGACCTCGCATGTCTCATAGTATGGTCCAGGCTTGATCACATGCGGTAAATAAGCAAGCTCCCTATAAAGGATAAAAGGGGTGCCATCGGATTGCGGGATGGTTGCATATGATAGGTCCATTTGAACATGCCCCCCAACGGTAGCTCCCCATTTTTGGGATAACAACATCCCCCACACATCAGGAATATCAATAACAATAACATCCATGAGGAGGGATATATCAGGATTCCTAGCTAAAGAGGCCTTAAGGTCTTTGATGATGCCTTCCACTTCCACAGGTTTGGAATTAAAACCACACACCCTTTTATATGGCCGAGTGATGCTAAGACCCAATTGCTTCATAACAGTTAAAGGCATGATATTGGCGGAAGCACCTGAGTCTAACATACAATTGTGTAAGAAGAGGTCATTGATAGCCAAAGTAAGCAAGAAAGATTTGTGCCCGGGGTTTCAGTGAGGAATATGAGTGTTTTTCAATTCTTCAAGTCACTCTTCATCTTGAATCCCCAAGGACTTCTTAAGTTGTTGTTGTTGCTCGTGAAGCTTAGCAATCTCCTTTAGGGGAACAAGTATATTCATCTTCCCTACGACAACCCCTATGTCGATGTCAAGTTTAATTTCCTCCTCTTCTTCGTATCTTCATGTAATTGAGCTTTCTTGAATGTACTGGAGCCAAACTGTGATAGGATTCGGGCCATCAACCTTTCTTATCACTTTCCTCGGGACATCATCAACAAAGGCATTATATTTAGTCAATCAAAGTAGAGCTTTGTCATAACTCCCTTTAGACATGAAAGTGATCATCATTGTTCATATAAACATAAGGTTATCTCTTTGTACTGCTACCTTTTAATACAAAAACCATCCATTCAATCCATGAATTTATTGAATTGAGTTCAAAACCAACAGTTGTAGATATACTTGCCTCAACTATCAACTGCCATTATGCTTTTTTGCAATTTCCTTCCAAGTAGCAAAACATATATTGACTAGATAACCAAAACCAAGACATCAATATCAAAATTACCTCAATATGATGGCCTCTTTGGATTTTGCTTACTTCTGAGATCAACATCCTTTCACATGGTCTATCTTCATGTTTTACCAAAGATACTTCTCCATGCTAATAGTTCCCATGGAACAAACTGACTAGCAAGCTGCAATTTCTTCTTCCTTGGAGTTGTCATTATGAACTCTCTTTCTTTCTTCAGGAACCCATGCCCATGGAACAAACTATCTAGCAAGCTGCAATTTCTCCTTTCTTTGAGTTGTCATTATCAACTCTCTTTCTTTTTTCAAGAATCCATATTCAATGTTGATCAATATCATCATGTCTAAATCATGCCACTTTGTGGAAGAGTCTTGATCCTTAACCATTCCAAAGCATGCCAAACTCCTCCCTCTAAGTATTGACTAATTACATGGAAGCCTTCTCATGCTCATGTTATTGAGCACATTTTCATGACCAATTCTTTCTGTAGAATTCTTGTAGATATGAATTCTATACCATTGACCTTCTAGCTATCCTTTCTTTGAATAAGCTTGCTTTTTTCCTTATTGAAGACAAGTTTCCTTTTAAGAGGAGAAAGACTTTAATCCTTTCAAATTGCAACTCGACCATCTGCATACTTTCATCCTGCAAGACTATTGTTTCCATACTAGATGGAATATATACTAGTCAAAATGCTTCTTCCAAGAACCTTCCTAAATGATGGTTCTTATTGGAGGATCTTGATGATCCTTCTTTGCAAGATGACTACCTCTAACATTATGTTAGAAAATGCTTGGATGAACTATAATGTGCAATATGGTCAATCTTCTCTTTATTGTAAGCTAGGTGATTCCTTTCAAAGCAATTGATCATGTAGATTCTAATTCATCTATTATCATACGCTTCCTTCAGTAATGGCATGCTTCTTTTCAGAATGCTACAAAAATCAAAACTCTTCTAGAGAAAGCAACAATGCATGTTACTCTACTTTCTACTTTCTAATAAAAGAAAGACAAATTGAAAATGAACCTGTTAGAGGCGAAGCTTTCTTTAATAATAAAGATCCTTGGGATCTTCCCCTTTTAACTTCTTCTCAGGTTCTCCCTTCTCATCTGCTATGTAAGCTTCACTCCTTTCCTTCCTTTTGTTGTTTTTCTTGTTTGGATAGTCCCTCTTAAAATGTCCATACTCATTGCATCCAAAGCATTGAATCTTGGACATATCTTGTTTTCCTTTGGAGTTTGGACTTTCCAAATGTCCCTTTCTTCTTCTTCTTGGATTTTACAACAAAAGCTTGAGACTTCTCATTTGATTCGGTGTCATCCTTTGCCTTTATCCTAGTTTCTTCCAAGATACATTGAGCCCATAGTTCATCAAAAGGAGTAGTATCCTTCCTTGAGTAGACATTAGTTGCAAAACTTCTTCAATCAGGCGGCAAAGCATTTAATACATAAGTAATCATTTCTGAATCGGAAACGACTTCCCCAAGCCCTTGCAATTGGTCCCTTATTTGTGATATCTTCATAAGATAAGTGGCCATATTTTCATCCTTTGATTTCCTTATTATATATAATTGATTCCTCAAGGATATCTTTTGACTTGATGTACTTATAGAGTACAACTTCACCAACTTATCATAGATTGCTTTAGATGACTTCAAATCAACAACAAAGGGAATGAGATGATCTTTTATGGATTCAATAAGAATCCTTTGTGCCCTCACTTCTCCCTTCTTGTATCTTGCTAATTCTTGAGTCTTCTCTTTGTCTGGTTGAGTAACTTCACCAAGAACATATTCCATGACCTCATTTTCTGTGAGTACCAAATCAATCCTCTTCTTTCATGCTAGGAAGTTTGTTGACCCAACAAGCTTATTGCTTTCCTTGCAAAATGTAGCCATTTGATCTGTAGATTGAGACATGGAGCACAAAATGGCACTTGTCATGTTGAAATTTGGTACCAGGGACAGGTGGTTCCCTAAGGCTTTGATCTTTGGCCTAGGGAAAAGTGTTCAAAAGAATTTAATTTTTCTCCTAAAGTGACTTTGTAATTTTTTTTATAAAGTTAAATCTAATTTAAAAGTGACTTTAAGTGATAAAGTTACTAAGTCTAATTTTAAAGTGACTTTTATAAAGTCAATGAAAAATTAGAAAGGAAAAGTGACTTTGGAAATAAATGACTAAGTGGGTCTTTATTAAAGTGGGGTGAATTAAAAAATAAAAAGTGAGATTTAAATGAGCATTTAATCTCAGCCTTAGATCTCAATCTATTTCAGCCATTGGATTTAGGGATCACCCAAAAGTCACTTGGATCACCCAAAAGTCACTTGGGGTTAGATTAAAGGAGGAAAATGAGGAAAAGGTCATTCATTCTTTCATGAGCAGATTGGGAGAAGGAGAGCAAGAGAGCAAGAGAGATTTCTGAGCAGGGAAGAGAAGGAGACAACAGCTTGACACACATTCCAAGGCATCAATTGAGCAGATTTGTATTGCAGATTCAGCACACAGTGAAAGGCAGATTTTGGCACGATTTTCGAGGAGAGGTTTGCACAAAAACGAGGAGCAATTTGCTGGTTTTTTTGCACGCAAAACGAGGGCCGTACAATGCATTTATTGCAGTCCGTACAACGCATTTAATGCCGTCCGTACAATGCATTTATTGCAGTCCGTACAACGCATTTAATGCCGTCCGTACAACTGCATTTAATGCTGAAAGTGGGCACGAAAATCGAGGAGGCCGTACAACATTTATTGCTGTCGTGTTTGCTGTAATTTCCAGATTGCTGTGAGGCACGGGAAAAGAGATAAGTTGTAAATTTGCTTGTTGATTTTTTTGTTGAATATTTCTCACTGTGAAAAATGCATTTAAAGAAATAAAGAAGAGCTCTCGAACTGGTTTTCCCCAAGAGTTGTATGGGGTTTTTCCAGGGTCAAGTTGACCAAAAATCTCAGTGTTTAAATGTGTTTTAATGGCTGTTTATTATTGCTGATTTTTATTTCTGCAATTTCCAGCATTCCGTAAAATTTCCAGAATTTGTGTTTTCAGCAATATTTATTTTTTCAGCTTGTTAAATGTATGGTTATGGGAAAGGGCATTTAACTACATGGGAGAAATAAGGTGAAACTGAAAACCGGGGTGGGAAAACAGAAATTTCTACATGGTATCAGAGCTTGAGTGCTGAACGACAGTTTGGGACAGCAAAAGGAAAAATTACAGTTGCTGATTTTTCACTCAGAAAATTCCAGCAAGATGATTTTTTCATAAACAACAGTTTTACCTTTATTACAACAATGCTATTTTTCAGTTTTAGGACAGCAGGATGTCATTGGGATTGAGGGTGGAGGATAGGCTGGATGGGCATACAAATTACAGCGTTTGGAAGGAGAGAATGCATAGTATCTTTGAGGAGGCAGAAGTCTGGGATATCATGGTGCATACCACACAAAACCCTGTTGTTGTGCCTACTGATGCTACTCAGTTGACAACTTATAATAAAAATAACAACAAGGGTAAGAGGCTGATTCTAGACGGAATCAAAGACCATTGCATTCCTCATGTGAGAGGAAAGAGCAATGCCCATGAGATGTGGAAAGCATTGTCCAATCTCTACCAGAGTACCAATGAGAACCGGAAGATGGTCCTGAAGGAGAAGTTGGAGAACATTAAGATGGGTAATGATAGTGCAGCTGGATATCTCACAAAGATTACTAATGTGAGAGATGAGTTGGGAGCGATTGGAGAGGCCATTCCACCCACTGAGTTGGAACGAATTGCAGTGGATGGCCTCCCCCGTTCATGGTTGAACTTTGCTGATGGGGTTTGTGCACGTGAGACCCTTCCCACATGGGAGAGGTTTTGGGATGATTGCATTCAGACAGAGATCAGGAAAGGTCAGCTTGGGGCAGCCAAGCCAGTTGAGCAGGATGAGGATGTAGCACTGGTGGCAGGAGGCAAGAAAGGCAAAGGGAAGAAGCAGGCTTCCACAAGCAGTGGTGGGGGCAAAGGCAAAGGTAAAGGTAAACAGGGGAACACATAGAAGGACTATTCCAAGGTGAAGTGTTGGAATTATCAAAAGATGGGACACTATGCAGTTGTGTGTCCGAAGAAGAAGAAGGGGAAGAACCAGGACGTGGCAGCTTCAGCAGAGATTGAGGACTTTGTAGGTCGTTTTGACCGGGAGTTTGCGTTCACTACGTGTGAGTCCTCTAGTGCAGGATCACCTGCCACACAGGTTCAGAGGGAGCATGCTTTTCCCTCGATTAGCGGAGCATCTTTAGGAATCTGGTATGTGGACAGTGGGGCTTCACGTCATATGACAGGAGTCCGTGAGTACTTCTAAGAGCTTTCAGAGAGTGGCACTGATATAGAGGTAGTACTCGGTGATGACGGAGTTGTTAGAGCAGTCGGGGTGGGGACACTGACATTTCAGAGGGAGTCCAAACCTCCCTTGAAAGTGTCAGATGTTCTTTATGTGCCAGGGATGAGGAAGAACCTCATATTCGTCTCAACTTTGGAGGACAGAGGATATGAGGTACTGTTCAGGGGAGGACAGGTGTTGATGTATCCCAGGGGCACTCCAGCTGATTCAGCTCGAGTGATAGGTGTACGCCATGCAAAGGTGTACAAGTTTGCATTCCAGCCCCTTTTGGCATTGAGCAGTAGTACCGACAGCAGAGCTAGCAGTTCTGAGCTGTGTGAGATTTGGCACCACAAGATGGGACATATGTATCATGGAGCCTTGAGGACATTGCGGGAGATCACTACAGGTGTGCCAGATTTCAGTATTGATCACTTTGATACTTGCAGAGGTTGTGCGATGGGCAAGTTTGCCAAATCCCCTTTTCCCAGCAGTGGCAGCAGAGTGATTGGGATACTTGATTTGATTCATTCCGATGTGAGCGGTCAGATGTCTCATGTTTCCTTGAGTGGATATGAGTACTATGTTTTATACATTGATGATCACTCCAGGAGGACCTGGATTTATTTATTGAAGACCAAGAGTGAGGTCTTCAAGCGGTTTCAGAAGTTCAGAGCTCTTGTGGAGACACAGACAGGTCGAAAGATCAAGTCCCTGAGGTCGGACAATGGAGGAGAGTACACCCTTGGAGGGTTTGTTGACTATTGTGCGGAGGCAGGCATTAGGAGGGAGTTCACTGTTACTTATAACCCCCAGCAGAACGGGGTTGCAGAGAGGAAGAACAGATCCATCATAGGGGCTGCCAAAGCCATGTTACATGATCAGGGGTTGCCATTGTTTTTGTGGGTAGAGGCCTGCAACACAGCTGTTTACTTGCAGAACAGGAGTCCGCATCGTGCCTTGGGGCACATGACTCCGGAGGAGGCTTTCTCTGGGAAGAAGCCTGATATTGGTCATCTTCATATCTTTGGATGCATTACATACTCCTATATACCCAAGGAGAAGAGGACCAAACTAGAGCCCACCGTAGAGAAGGGTATCTTTGTGGGCTATAGTGAGACCTCAAAGGCCTTTCGGATTTACATTCCTGCACAGAGGAGAGTTGTTGTCAGACGGGATGTGAAGTTCAAGGAGGACAGGGCCTTTAGGAGGTCACGGGAGTTAGAGTATCTGGATAAGCCAGACCCTCAGCAGCAGTTGAGTCAGTCGCAGGGATCCAGTGGGCACGGATTAGGAGGATCTGGAGGTACATCTATGAGGATGTCAGGTCCGTTAGTGAGCAGTGGCTCGCCGAGCCAGAGGGGTGGTGCTCCGGGCAGCATGCAGAGCAGTTCACTAGGGAGTCCACTGATGGACAGTTCACACGGTACCTCAGCTTCTACAGGTTCAGGTGCAGGCAGGAGGACATCAGACAGACAGTCAGGAGTTCAGGCTACTGATGGTGATGAGGAGGAGGAGTTTCATTCTCCTATGGGAGAAGCATGCTCAGGGAAGAGAAAGCCCAAGTGGCTTCAGGACACCTTGAGAGATGCCACATCTGTTGCTGAGCCGAAGAGGCCGGTCAGAGAGAGTAGACCACCTGAGAGGTTTTGTAGCTATATGGCGATGGTTACTAGCATCCTTAACTCTGAGCCTTCTAGCTATGAGGAGGCAGCTAGCCAGTAGGTTTGGAGAGAGGCCATGCAGGAGGAGTATTCTTCTATCATGAAGAATGATGTTTGGGAGGTGGTGCCGAGGCTTGAGGGCAAATCCGTGGTTACTTCCAGATGGCTTACAAGGTAAAGCATGCTGCAGATGGTAGCATTGAGAAATTCAAAGCGAGGTTTGTGGCTAGAGGGTTCTCCCAGGTAGAGGGAGTTGATTATGAGGAGACCTTCGCTCCCGTGGCTCGATATACTTCGATCCGCTCCATTATATCGATAGCAGCAGAGATGGGTTGGAAGATCCACCAAATGGATGTGAAGACTGCATTTCTCAATGGCTTCATACAGGAGGAGGTGTACATTGAGCAGCCACAGGGCTTTGAGGTGCATGGGAAGGAGTCCCATGTGTGCAGACTGAAGAAGGCCCTTTATGGCCTGAAGCAAGCTCCCAGAGCTTGGTACTCCAAGATAGATACATATTTGCAGGGGATGGGTTTCACAAAGAGTGAGACAGATTCAAACCTTTACTTTATTGTGATTGGTGAGGAGCCTCTCATTCTGGTGCTGGATGTGGATGACTTGGTCATTACAGGTGCAGAGAGACTCATAGAGCACTGCAAAGAGATCTTGCGACGGAGTTTGAGATGAAGGACATCGACTTGATGCATTACTTTTTGGGTTTGGAGGTGTGGCAGGAGGGGCATTTCTTCCTGGGGCAGGGAAGTATATTGTGGACATCCTTAGTAGATTCCACATGGAGGATTGTAGACCCATGTCGACACCGATGATCACCAACTGGAAGAAGCTTCATGCTTCGGATTCCGAGTTGGTGGATCCCACATTGTACAGGCAGCTGATTGGTTCCTTGATGTATTTGGTCAACACTAGACCAGATATCTGTTTTGCAGTCAACACGATGAGTCAGTTTATGTGTGAGCCTAGGAAGGTTCACTGGGTGGCTGCAAAACACATTTTGCGGTACTTGCAGGGGACAGTGGATTATGGTTTGGACTACATGCAGGGAGATGGAGTGAGATTGGCAGGATACACTGATTCTGATTGGGCAGGTTGTGCTTTTGATAGGAAGAGCACTTCAGGGTGTTGTTTTGGGTTGGGTTCAGCAGTAGTGTCATGGTTCAGCCGAAAGCAGCAGTCAGTAGCACTGAGTTCAGCGGAAGCAGAGTATATGGCAACCAGTGTAGCTAGTTGTGAGGCTATCTGGCTTCGCAAGATGTTTTTTGGCTTATTTGGTCAGCCGTTGAGACCTTCAGTGATTTACTGTGATAATCATAGTTGCATTAAACTCATGGAAAATCCAGTATTTCATGACAGGTCAAAGCATATCGGGATCAGATATCATTTCATCAGAGACTATGTTCAGAAGGGAGCTGTGAAGCTTGAGTATATTTCCATTGATGAGCAGGTTGCAGATATTCTTACCAAAGCCTTACCACGGGGCAAGCATGTCTACTTCAGAGACAAGATGGGTGTGGTGAGGAACACCTTCCTTGGTAAGAGGGAGTGTTGAAATTTGGTACCAGAGGACAGGTGGTTCCCTAAGGCTTTGATCTTTGGCCTAGGGAAAAGTGTCCAAAAGAATTTAATTTTTCTCCTAAAGTGACTTTGTAATTTTTTTTATAAAGTTAAATCTAATTTAAAAGTGACTTTAAGTGATAAAGTTACTAAGTCTAATTTTAAAGTGACTTTTATAAAGTCAATGAAAAATTAGAAAGGAAAAGTGACTTTGGAAATAAATGACTAAGTGGGTCTTTATTAAAGTGGGGTGAATTAAAAAATAAAAAGTGAGATTTAAATGAGCATTTAATCTCAGCCTTAGATCTCAATTTATTTCAGCCATTGGATTTAGGGATCACCCAAAAGTCACTTGGATCACCCAAAAGTCACTTGGGGTTAGATTAAAGGAGGAAAATGAGGAAAAGGTCATTCATTCTTTCATGAGCAGATTGGGAGAAGGAGAGCAAGAGAGCAAGAGAGATTTCTGAGCAGGGAGGAGAAGGAGACAGCAGCTTGGCACACATTCCAAGACAACAGTTGAGCAGATTTGTACAGCTGATTCAACACACAGTGAAAGACAGAGTTTGGCACGATTTTCGGGGAGTGGTTTGCACAAAAAACGAGGAGCAGTTTGCTGTTTTTTTGGACGCAAAACGAGGGCCGTACATTGCATTTATTGCAGGTCGTACAATGCATTTAATGCTGTCCGTACAACTGCATTTAATGCTGAAAGTGGGCACGAAAATCGAGGAGGCCGTACAACATTTATTGCTGTCTTGTTTGTTGTAATTTCCAGATTGCTGTGAGGCACGAGAAAAGAAATAAGTTGTAAATTTGCTTGCTGATTTTTTTGCTGAATATTTCTCACTGTGAAAAAGGCATTTTCAGAAATAAAGAAGAGCTCTCGAACTGGTTTTCCCCAAGAGTTGTAGGGGGTTTTTCCAGGGTCAAGTTGACCAAAAATCTCAGTGTTTAAATGTGTTTTAATGGCTGTTTATTACTGCTGATTTTTATTTCTGCAATTTCCAGCATTCTGTAAAATTGCCAGAATTTGTGTTTTCAACAATATTTATTTTTTCTATTTATTTTTTCAGCTTGTTAAATGTATGGTTATGGGAAAGGGCATTTAACTACATGGGAGAAATAAGGTGAAACTGAAAACCGGGGTGGGAAAACAGAAATTTCTACATGTCAAATGAATGTTCTTCTTGATGATGTCTCCAACTATCTTGATGCTTTCAAGACCTTTAAAGAGACTTCAAAGATGCCTTAGAATGATGACTTCTAGGAAGCCTTCTATAATAGTGTCGTCAAACAACCTTAAAGAGTGGATGCCGATCCCAAGATTTTTTGATGCTTCCTTTTATTCAAGGTGATGGAGTGTACTAGAGAGCCTTCAACAAGAGCTTATTCTTCCTTATTGTAGAAAAGTGTAACTAGGTTCGGTATTTGTAAATGTAATTTTGATCTTTGTACTTGTCAAGAAAAAGAAATATTATTTTTGTAAATTATTCGAATGAGTTTCTTGCTCATTCATGAGTCTAGAACAGTCAAAGAGTCAAAGTCAATGTCATGCTCTTCTTGAGCTCATGTCTAATGTATACAAGTCTACACTATGTCAAGATTAGCCCTCCAAAGAAAGCATAATCCTCTTGATGTAGTTGGCCAGCAAAATGAAGCAAGATCAGTCATGTCGGCTTGCATAAATGACACACCTTTTCAATGGTTCAAGTCGGCCTATTATGGAGAACGAAACTACTATATATACCCTATAGGGTCTGCGCAAAAGTGAGATAAGAAGACATCGATTTCCTCTGTGATTTTCGTGGGTATAAGCTACAGATCTCGGGTGCCTTTGAAGTTCTCAAGAAAATCACAGTGAGCAAACAAAAGGACCTTGCAATCTCAGTTCTTTGGATGGGTTATATAATAACGATTTCATAGCAAACAATGAGCACACTTGGACGCAACATATCTATTATGACATGAGGACGCAATTACGATCTCGATGCAATGAAGAGAACTCAACTATGGTGATCACAGTTTCGGTCTCCTCACTATCTCGACACTCTTCACCGAAGCACCTCCTTTGTCTCAGCGCGCTTGTGGAAACACTCTCAACATGATCTCGGTGCAAGCATACTGTGCCTCGAAAGATAAACAAAGTCATGATCTCGATGCAAGCATACTCTGTCTCAACATCAACTAAACGTAGTCATGATCTCGGTGCAAGCATACTCTGTCTCAACATGAATTAAACGAAGTCATGATCTTGGTGCAAGTATTGATCACGAAAGGATCTCAATGCAGCTGTCATAGATATATTTATATACATCTCAATAGCAAGATATCATAGTATTAATAATGATTTTAGAACTGTAAAAGATCTCAGTGAAAATATGAACAATAGAACAACAATAATGATCTTGTCATGAATATCTTGGTAAAGGTGCAGCAATGGTGTTGCAGCAGAAACAAAGATCTCAATGATGCAGTGAAAATGAAGATCTCAGCAGTGGCCATCAAGAGGATTGATGTCTTGGTCTTGGAGAGGCTCATCTAGGTCTAGGGTCATGGTCATGTTTGTCAATTGGAATCTCTATAAGAAGAATTATGTGCGGGTTTTCCTCTCCAAGAGGGAGAGGTTTTGGCCCTGGCAGGATGCCAACTTCTTGTGTTCTCGTCTCTTTGTTTTGGTGGCTATTTGATGAAATAAGTAACACACTCTAATAATGTCAAAGAGAAAATTGTGCTAATAAGAAAATGAAAAATGCCTCACAAATAGTTATCAAGTCAAGAAGAATCACATTAATCCTACTTGCCCTAGATTCTTCAACATGGTATCAGAGCTAAGGTGCTGAAGTCAAAGGAAGGGCAACAAAAGAGACATACAAGGACCAGTCTTTAAGAAGGGCATCAAAGCAAGTTGAAGGAATCGAAAGATCAATCTACAACAACAGTCTACAATAACAAAGGATTTTTGTCTATATAATAAAGGAGACAACCTTCAACAATCTATACTATCCACAGTCTCGGTGCTATGCTATTAAGATCTCGGTGCCACAATAGGATTAAGTAATCTCAGTCAAATAATGAATTTTTGATGTTAACTCGGGTTCATGGCAACAGTTTCGATGCCTCTCACAGTCTTAGTCTATGTCATGCCACAGGGATCTCAATATAGAATAAAGGTGTTTGTTGATGGATCTCAATACCATTAAATGATCGTCATGGCAAGCAACATCAAGACTCTATGGTTCTACACAATGCTGCATACCACAAGGTTCCATAATCCACTTATGTGATAAGACAATTTGCTAATCATAAGAATCAAATGTATAAGTCGAAGAAACTTGAAGACAAGAAGGCAAGCTTCATACCATTACATCAAGGATCTCATCCGGAGGAAGCATCAATGCATCTGTTTGAACCATCATCAAAGCAATCAAGGTGAAGATTTCATCTTGACAAGTAAGTATCTTTTCAATTTATATATTTGGTTAAATGACTTCATGATTGCAAGGACATCTATAGGTTGGATGGGTCATCAAGATTCCTTGCATGAAGGAGGAGGATAGATATAGTCCTCTAAGTAGCTAAAGTCATTAAACATATCAATAGGTCTCCTTTGAATTTATGGAAAGGGATGCTTATGAAAGATCCCCTCACATAGCAATATTGGAGACATCAAAGTGATGTAGGTGATAAAATCATTCTCTAAAGATACAATGAAGAAGGTCACATGGAATCTATTCTTCATGAAAGTAAAAAGGGTATCAAGGGATGTAGGATATCTTCATAAGATCCCATCTACAAGATCTAGGAAGGAAGATAATCATCATCGTTCTAACTGATAGGCAAGGTAACAAATGTCCATGAACAAGAAGGTTACCTCATTCAACAACTTGTGGTCTCTATGCTAGATAGAGAAAGACAAGTTGATGGCAAAAATATTGAAGGTTAAAAGAACTCAACCATGTGCAAAAAGGAAAAGCAAGGTTGGTCCTCAAGCAAGACAAAATAAGTATAGTTAAGATTCAATGCTATAGAAAGATTTTGGAAATTCATGTCACTGAGAGATGGAGGAAGCTGAAGAAAAGGGCCAAGGAAAGAGGGAGTAACAAATCTCTCCTATGAGTAAGATAGTATCCCTCACAAAAGGGTCCTATCATAAGCTCCTAAATCTTGTGTTATATGACAATGATAATAAGATGCATCATGGCATCATGAAAGCATTAGAAACAAGAGCTCGTAACATCACCATAGGGATCATGAAGGACAAAATCCATGGCAAACAACATTCATAGCAGAGAAATACAGTAAGCAAACACAAAGACACAAGAATTTTAATAAGGAGTTTACCCTATTCTCCAGGGCTACATCTCCGGTCCAGCTTTCAGTGGTGGCCTTGTTTTATTGTGTCTTTAAGTAGAGAATTACAATGCAGGGACTCAATGTGAGTTCTCCTGAAGCAGATTTTGCTTGGTAGGGTGGTTCTTGGATTCCTCAAGCCACTGGAGTATACAAATTCTTCTTCTTCCTACCAGCGCTGTGACCTTCTGGTCTATAGTGGAAAGAGCCAAATGTGGTGCTCAGTCCGGACAGATTCCTCTATGGGATGGCTTGAATCTCTCAAGCTTTCTGGTGCTTGATGCTGCCGCTGGTCAGCTCGACCCTCTGTCTCTTTCTGCTTTTGCTTTACTGCCTTCTTCTCTGGTTTCTGTCTCTTAGTGTTCAGTCCTCCTCTCGGGGTTCGCTCTAACTGACTCTCACTTCCACTGTGTATTCTATCTTTGTTCATGGCTTTTAGCCATTTTGTTCCAAGCTTGTTTGGTTCCTCTTCCAACTCTGTCGATTCACCTTCTGCAGCTGCGCTTGGAGTTCCTCGTTCGACGTCATTATGAACGCTTAGGGAGTGGCCACATGTCCTTCTCTAAACAATGCTAGCTTGCTTCGTCGGTTCGTTTCTTCAGTTACGTTGTGGATGAAGTCTTTCCTCCACTATGGCGGTCAAACAGATTCCAAATCCTTCTAAAACGCGGCTCATTCTTTCGTCGATTCTGCTTCCCCCCATCGGGTGCAATCTCAGCCGTCCGATCTGGGGCCTCCAGATCCGACGCCATACGCACGTCCCGCACGGTTGACTTGCTCGACCGATAGCGCGCGATCAACGACGGTTTTCTCTCACCTCCGCTTGCCACGCGTCGATCGATGTATGGAATTGCCCCGCTTTCGTCCAAAACCTCTTACCGTTTGTGGGCACCCCGATCAATACTGCTGGTTTTCCAGAGCGTGGGTCCCGCCTTTGTACGTTAGCGCTTTTCGCTTTTCGCCAGCGGTTTTCCGGCTCCCGACGCAACCGAGTGCTCGGGCCTCCTCCATTTCGGCCTTGTTCGCCCAACGAATCGCGCATCAAAATCCACCTCCTTTCCCGATCTGGGGCTCCCAGGGGCTACTTTGACCTCCCGCGCAGTCTCCATGGGCCTCGATCAGCACGCTTTGACCGAGGTCCTCGTCGTTCCATGCTGGCTGCCATTGCCACTGGTTCAGGGTGTTTTTGATCGCTGTTTTGGAATTTTAGAGATTTGTCCCGACCTGATACAGTCATGGTTCTTTGACAGTTCTTGATGGATCCAATTCGGATCACGACCTTCCCACTGAAAAGCTTTTGGACCACCAAAAGTTGGTTTTCTTTCAAGCATCGACTAAGTGAGGATACTGCTGTCTCACTTGTCCAATCTCAATCCACTTTGCACTGCTCGGCTTCGAACCTTTGAGTCCAATTCTGAGGTACTCAACATCTCCTCTGTGCGTCGTCCTCATCTTCCTATCCAAGACTGTCTTCCTGCAATTCATTAAGATATTCAGGTAGCAGGTCATCAATAGAAGGCAATTGACTTTGCTCTTCAGGATCCTCAATCATTGAAGGTTCAAACAATCTCAAGCAATCTGCATTTACGACTCTGTAGATGTGCATGTAAGTTGGTAGATCAAGGCGAAAAGCATTTTCACCAATCTTCTCAAGTATCCTAAAAGGTCCATACCTGATAGGCTTTAGCTTTTTCCCTTTACCTTGCATCCTGTCCTTGCTGATATACAGCCAGACTTGGTCTCCAACTTGAAAACTATGCTCCATCCGATGCTTGTTATGCCTAGCCTTGTATTTGGCTTGGCTTTTTTTCTGCTGTTCTTGTACTGCCTGGTGGATCTCCTGGATCTGTTCAATGAACCTAGTTGCCTTGTCCACATCACTGTGTCCATCAACCGTGGTATCTTTATCAAAGACAAAATCCAAAGGAGACCTTGGTATGAAACCAAAACAAGTCTCAAAAGGAGATCTTTGTGTAGAAGAGTGTTTTGCTCTATTCTAAGCATGCTGCACATAACACAAATGTTCATCCCAAATATTAGGATGTTTGCTGCAATATCCCCTGAGTAACTGGATCACTGTCTTGTTAACTACTTCTGTCTGGCCATCGGTTTGTGGATGAAAAACTGTGCTTTTCTTCAGTTGGGTGTCCATCAGTTCCCGCAGACTTGACCAAAACTTCCCCACAAATTGGGTGTCTCGATCAGATACAATAGAAGTGGGTAATCCAAAATGAACCCATACATGTTCAAAGAATAATTTTGCAGTTTGTTCAGCTATAATCTGTTTATTACAAGGTATCAAAATACACATTTTGCTGAATCTATCCACAAGCACATATAGATAATCATGACCTTTCAAGGAGTGTACAAGCCTAGTTTTCTATTGTTGGGCTTGCTTTTAGCACACATAGTACACCCTCTTACATATCTAGAAACTGTCTCATTCATTTTCGGCCAATAACAAAATCTTTGCAGCTGTGCAACTATTTTACTTACCCCAAAGTGACCTGATATCAGAGAAGTGTGTGCCTCTCTAATTATCTTTACTCTCTCGGTTTGTGGAATGCAGAGTTTCCCACAATGATATAAGAGTCGGTCCTTCACATGATAGTCCAATTCTTCTACCTTTTTGCCTTGACTCAAAGTTGCATATACATATTTAAAGTCTATATCTTGAGCATATTATTCAATGTAACTTTCATGTAGTACAGATTTATGCCTAAGTATAGTAGATGCATTTATAATGGGTCTAGATAACATATCTGCAACTTTGTTGTGTATGCCCTTTTTATATCTGATGACTAGATGAAACTGTTGTAGAAAACCCATCCATCTGTAATGCCTTGATTGCTGCAACTTAGTTTGGGAGTGTAGGTATTGAAGTGGTTGATGATCAGTATGTATTACTGTCTCTTTGCCCATTAAGTAATGTTTCCACTTTTTCACACTCGGAACTAATGCATACAATTCTTTATCATATGTAGGATAGTTAACTACTGCAGGATTAAAAGTTTCAGAATGATAAGATATGGGTTTACTGTGCTGTATCAACACTGCTCCCATGGCATAGTCACTGGCATTTGTTTGGATTTCAAATGGTCTTTGTAGATCAGGCAGTGCTAGTACAGGTGCTGTACTAATATTTTCTTTCAAGGTGTTGAAGGCTTTTTGATGTTTGCCTCCCCACTGAAAAAACACCTTGTTCAATCCTGTCAAAGCATGTAAGGGAGCTGCAATTGAGGAAAAATTAGAAATAAACTTCCTCCAATATTGTGCTGCTCCTAAGAAGCTTCTCACTTCTGTAGCAGACTTGGGTTTAGGCCAGTTTACAATCACTGCCACTTTAGAGGGATCTATTTTCAATTCACCACCCCCTACTATATGAGACATATAATTTAAAGATGTTTTGCCAAATTCACATTTCGAGATTTTAACATAAAGTTTTTCTCTTTTCAAAACATCTAATGTCTGCTGAACATGCTTTAAGTGTTTTTCCCACGTTTTACTAAAAATCAGAATGTCATCCAAATACACGATAACAAAAGCATCAAGAAAAGGCCTGAGTACATCATTCATTAATCTCCTGAAAGTAGTAGGAGCATTGGTAAAGCCAAAAGGCATAACTAGCCACTCATACAATCCCTGCTTCGTTTTGAAAGCAGTCTTCCATGCATCTTGCTCTGCAACTCTGACCTAATGGTATCCACTGTGCAAATCCAGCTTGGTGAAATAAATAGCTTCTTTCAATTGATCTAAAAGATCATCTATGCGAGGAAGGGGATAACGATTTTTGATTGTTATCTTATTCAGCGCTTGATAGTCAATGCACATTCTCCACGAGCCATCTTTCTTTTTCACCAAAACGATTGGTGACCCACATGGTGATGTGCTAGGCCTGATGAATCCCTTCTTGAGCAACTCCTGCACTTGCTTCCCGATTTCAGCATTCTCTAAAGCAGACAACTTGTACATCCCAATGTTGGGCAACGAAACATCTTGCTGCAAAATAATATCATGTACTATTTCCTTTTTGGGTGGCAGACCTTTAGGTTCCTGAAACAAGACATCATACTCTGAAACAATGTTTTCTATATCAGCTTGCTGCTGAGCATTACAACCCTCAAATACATTGGTTTTATCAGGTTTCTTTTCCTTTACAACCATTAGTAAGAATTGTTTGCATGAATTTATCATTCTTTTCATCTGCCCAGAATTTATGAGAGTATAATTATTCTTGAGCTTGTGAGCTCTTACAAAGTATTCGATTCCTTCTTTAACACGTAGATACTTGTTCTCAGCTCTATAGAAAATAACCTTTCTATCATACAAGTAAGGACTTCCTAAAACAATTCCACATATATCCAAAGGAATTATGTCTAACTCAGTGTTACTTGGGAGCGGGAGCGACCATTTTCAGAAGCTCCCGGTTTGGGAGCGAATCCCGGAGCGATTTTTTAAAAATATATATATTTTTTAATTTTTGATACATATATGTCAACAAAAACATGTAGAATGATGAAATAGACATAAAAAACATAAAAAAACATAAATTGATCATTGAACCATATCACATCAATCATCTAGAAATTATAATCGTCATCAACCTTAGTAAAATAATAAATTAAAATAACATTCAATTCAATAACATTTATCATCATTGATCACCAAAGTAACAAGTTGTACTTGTAAGCCAAGTTTAACCATTACAAGAAGTAATATCGAAGATATTTCTAAGTCCTAACTTCTAACTGTTAACATGATATGAAATGTTAAAAATTTATAAAATGAAACATGAATAATGAGATGAAATGAAACAACTTTAGTCTTTCACAAAGCATCATATTCATAATTCACAATCATTACCAATGAGTTATAATTGCCAAGGCCCAACTTCAAACTTCAAATTTTCATTGTCACAGTGATATAATGTTTACAAAAAATATCATAATGTCATAATGATATGAAAGAGTCAAGAGTCAAGAGTCAAGAGTCAAGGACTCAAAACTCAACAGTTATGAAAACTAAAGTCTAATAGAAACTAAAAAAGACAAGTAAACTGTAAATCTACAAGTGGCCCTTGCCACGAGAGTCTCCAGGAGTATAAGCATGTCGTGGTGGTCTTCTAGGAGTCTCCCGCCCAGACCGACGACCAGAACTAGAGCCTCCACGCGAGGGTGTCGATGGAGGTGGCGACAGCAATGGAACAAGACTCGGGCCCCGAGAACTGCTACTGGATGGTGGAGGTGGAGGTGGCATGGCTGCTGCAGCTGTTTCAGCTTCATCCCGTACAAGCTCATCTTCTAGTTCTTCCATATGTACAATGCCATCCTCCAAATTGTCGTCCTCAGGGTGATTGTCCCAAATTTTATATGTGGGATCTTCATTAGCCCGATCACAGTAATGGCTCAACAACCTCAAATTGTAGTGCACATAAACCAAGCTTTCTGCTCGGTTTTCGTTGAGCCTGTTTCTTTTCACATTATGTATATAACTGTAGGTGCTCCAACACCTCTCTGCAGAAGAAGAATTTACAACCTGTGCAAGAACTTTTTTTGCCAATTTTGGCAAATGTCCGTCGCCGCCATATGTTTCCCACCATGTGAGAGAATCAAATTTATCTTTGTCGTCCATTGCATGGAAGTTACCATACAAACCACTGCCAGTGAAGTATCTGCCTATTTCAAGGCGCACAGTTGCACATTCCTCCCTGTCAGGCACCAACTTTTCTAATGCATCCAGATATCCTTTAGTTACCTCTCGATCTATATGGGGTTTGGTCCTAACACCACCCCCTGCTGCAGGTTTGCCCAACCAAGAATCTGAGTAGTATTTTGGCGTAAGGATATACGCCAAGCAATGTAGTGGAAGGTTAAGCCTTTTCCACCGTTCACACACACAATCGTGAATCAGATTGTACAAGTTGGGATCTCTGTTATTAACAATGTCTTTTATTTCCCCCAACATGGTATCCATTTGCTCATACACCTCGCCAATCACTGGTTTGTTTGTATCTGCAAACCGAATCATGTTATAAATTGGCTTGGTGAAATCCAATACCTGTCTCACAGTTGTCCAAAACTGCCCATCAAGAGCGGCCTCCTCCACCGTTTCAAAACCTGCAATGTCAGCTACATTTGTAGCCCTTTCCTTTAACACCTGCCAATTTGGACTTGATACCATGCTAGCTAATGCCTCTCTTACCTTCAAAAGGCGCCTGAAGGTGAGGTAATAGCTACCAAATCTAGTCCTCGCAATCTTCAGCAACTCCAATCTCGAGTGACTGCGGAAAAGTCCATGGGTATTGCTATGATTTGTAATAAATTTTATCATTTTTTTTCCTTTCTTGTACAAATCACCAATCCATTGGTATTGTTCATTTTTGTTTTTGACAATATCATGCAACAGAAGGTTCAATGTGTGAACCAAACATCCAGACCAAAATATGTTCGGGTATCTATCCTCAATAATTGCTCCCGCTGCCTTACAATTAGGAGCATTATCAGTGATGACTTGGATGACATTGTATGGGCCAATACGCTCAATTGTTTCAAGCAATGCTTCTGCAATGTTGATAGCGGTCTTGAACTTGTCTGAGTAATCATGTGCAGCTAGAAAGATGGGACCACTTCGGGACACAGCAAGAACACTTATCAATGGCTTGCCTTTTACATTTGTCCATCCATCAGATACAATGGACACCCCATTGTCAGTGCAAGAACTTGTCATTTTATTCAAAGAATGTGATATTTTTGCTTTTTCATGATCAAGGCCAACAGTTCTTGCCTTGTCATACCCAGGGCTCTTGTATCCTTTAGGGGCATCATTTATGGCAGAAACCATTTCGTGCCAATAAGGTGAGCGTAGAACATTGAATGGTATCCCATTTGCATAGAGGAACCTGTAAATTTTTGAATCCACATCATTCCTACACCCCTCATCAAGGAAATCTGATATGGTTCTACGGCGTAAAGATGATGACCCTGAGCCTCCGTGTCCATATCCACTGCCTTGGGAGGATGCTGAAGGAGTTCTTTGTGAGCTTTCAAAGAAACCCCTTGATCTTTTTGCTCTGTATTGGGCGTCCTCCTCTTCCTTTATGTATTTGGCTCTATCTGTTGTTGACACCGCGTTGCAAGTTTTGATTCCTATTTGTTTCTCTCCATCCCATGGCCTTTTCCCGCAAAGGTGTCTTCTAGCACGGGTGTATGAGCCTGTGTAATCAGTGTTGCAATGGGGGCAATGAAATTTAGTGGTTCCACCCCCTCTCCCTGTTTCAGCCCTGTGAACATATTTCCACAATGGAGTTTGGTCTTGTTTAGTTTTTTGACCCTCATGTTCACCCTCCTCCACATCCTCCTCACTGGGGTTTTCACCTATTTGACTTCCTCCGGCTTCTTCATCCACCTCTTCAGTTTCAGGCCCCCTCCGTTTCCTACTCTCCACCACCATAATAACCAGAAAAGGGACCAGGAAGAGGAAAATGCCAATAAAAATCCCCAGGTCCATCGTGTTTGATGTTTGTAGGGTTTGAGTCTTGAATCTGCAAATTAATTTAGTTTATTGGGATTAATTCATTTAATTTATTAATTTAATTTAAATTAATGATCTTTAAACTCAAACAGGTAAATTAAACTAACCAAACTAACTACCTAACCAGCTAAACTAACTAAATGATTAAGTTACTTACCTCTGCAAGCTTGCTCCTCGCTCCTTGGCACTTGCTCCTCGCTCCTCAGCTTTGGCTCCTTGCTCCTCAGCTCTTGCTCCTTGCTCCTTTGCTCTTCCTCAGCTCTCAATCTCAAGCTCAATCAAGTTGAAATGATTTTTATTTGGCCCATTGGGCTTATAAACCAAAAGAAATTAGTTAAATTTTTTTGTTTTTTCGGGTCCGGCGGAATTTTTTTCCGCCGAACCGCTCCCGGTTTTTTAAAATTCGCTCTCGGAGCGTTTTTTAATGCCCGGGAGCGATCAGGGAGCGATCGCTCCCGGGCATTAAAAAGCGCTCCGGGAGCGCGGGAGCGATCGCTCCCTGAAGCGCTCCCTCACAGACCAGGGAGCGCAAATTTTTTTACGGGAGCGCGCTCCCGAAAATCGCTCCCGTCCGGGAGCGATTTGGGGAGCGCGCTCCCGAGCCGCTCCCGCCCGGAGCGCGCTTCGGGAGTGGGTTCGAAGGGGGGGGGGGGCGCTCCCCCGCAACACTGGTCTAACTCAACCTCATCTACAAATGCTGATCCAAAAGAAAACGTGAGTTTGCACTGTCTAGTCACTTGTAATTGTGCTTTATCATTCAACCATCCTAATGGGTATGGTTTTTTGTGAGGTGTAGTTGCTAATCCCAATTTCTTCATAATTGCTTCACAAATCAAATTTACTTGTGAGCCACTATCAAACAAAGTATCAATCTTTTGATGTTTGGAAATAACTCGAATATGAAAAAGGTCATGTCTTTTCTCTCATGTTCTTCATCAATAATAGTTTGAGTAGAATTACTAGTAGATGCTTCAAAATCTTTACCTTTCATACCTGTGGCTGCAATGATTGTTTAATCTCCCGAGTTTGACCCCAAATCTTTCTAAATAGCTGCAACAATCTTCTTCTTCTTGCCCTCGGGCTTCTTAGGTCTCAGCTCTGGATGCAGAATCCAACAATGCTCATCATCATGCCCCTCCTTTTTACAGTGAGTGCATGAAGCTTTGCTTTTCTGTGCAGTGTTAGCCTTCCTTGCTTTCCACTTCTGCTTTCTTTTCTCCTTGCTCTTGCTTACAGTGGGTTGGGATGGTCCCCCAACTTCTGGATTTCCATTCTTTCCTCTAGCTTCTAGATGAGTAGCTTGTACAAATACCTCATCTATACTAGTGGGATTAAACATGAGGATGGTATGCCTCATGTAGCTGTGTAGACCACCAATGTACTTCAAAAGAGTCTCTGGTGAGTCTAATGAGATACCCAACATTAATGTTCTATTTCTAAATTATTGAGTATACCCTTGTGCACTTTGCCCTTTCAACTGCCGAACAGTTTGCCAACTCATCATGGCTTGTTGCATGTAGGCCAATGGATAGAACTGCTTCTTAATCGCAGAAACAAAGTCACTCCAGACAGAGATAGTCTTACCATGTCTCTTTATGTCAGCTTGGGTTCTGCCTTCCCACCAAACCAAGGCAGTGCCTCCTAGGCATAGGCTTGCCAGCTGAATTTTGCTCTTGTCTGAGTCGATGTTTTGCACTCTGCAATACACATCAATTTGTCTAATCCAATTGTCCAACTTTTCAGCATTTAGCTCTCCATCATATATAGGCAAATCAAATTTAACATCTAGCTTAATCAAAGATGCTTTCTTATTATGCACAGGGCTATTAGGAGGTGTGAGAAAGCTTTCCTCTTTCCCTTTTCCTTTTGAGTGGTCATGGGAATGAGACTCATCTTCTTCTTTATCTTGTTTAGAACCTGATGAATCTTCATCCTTATGCTTTCTAAAGTCCCTATACATTTCTTCTACCATATACTTTATAGCTAGGAAACTCTCCATGAATTGAGGGTTCGGCCCCATAGAACTTTCCTTTGACATTGTCTTCCGAGGATAGACTCTCCCAATTTCAGGATTAGTCTTGAGCCACTCTCCTCCTAATTTGAGCTTTGATGTAGTGAGCATTCAACAGCTAAACCAACACAAGCTTGTCTAACCTTACAACCTAGAGCTCTGATACCACTTGATCTGATAATCACCCTATGAGTGACATTAGTTGAAGATTTATTAAACAAAGGTATTACAGACTCATGTGCTGGTGTGTGTTCTGTGTTATTTAAGCAACGGATCGATCAGATTGCCAATACACAGACATTTAAATGGAAAGACAGCAGAGAAATACAGTAAGCAAACACAAAGACACAAGAATTTTAATAAGGAGTTCACCCTATTCTCCAGGGCTACATCTCCGGTCCAGCTTTCAATGGTGGCCTTGTTTTATTGTGTCTTTAAGCAGAGAATTACAATGCAGGGACTCAATGTGAGTTCTCCTGAAGCAGGTTTTGCTTGGTAGGGTGGTTCTTGGATTCCCCAAGCCACTGGAGTACACAGACTCTTCTTCTTCCTACCAGCTCTGTGACCTTTTGGTCTATAGTGGAAAGAGCCAAATGTGGTGCTCAGTCCGGACAAATTCCTCTATGGGATGGCTTGAATCTCTCAAGCTCTCTGGTGCTCGATGCTGCCGCTGGTCAGCTCGGCCCTCTGTCTCTTTCTGCTTTTGCTTTACTGCCTTCTTCTCTGGTTTCTGTCTCTTAGTGTTCAGTCCTCCTCTCGGGGTTCGCTCCAACTGACTCTCACTTCCACTGTGTATTCTACCTTTGTTCATGGCTTTTAGCCATTCTGTTCCAAGCTTGTTTGGTTCCTCTTCCAACTCTGTCGATTCACCTTCTGCAGCTGCGCTTGGAGTTCCTTATTCGGCGTCATCATGAGCGCTCAGGGAGTGGCCACACGTCCTTCTCTAAACAACGCCAGCCTGCTTCGTCGGTTCGTTTCTTCAGTTACGTCGTGGATGAAGTCTTTCCTCCACCGTGGCGGTCAAACGGATTCCAAATCCTTCTAAAACGTAGCTCATTCTTTTGTCGATTCCGCTTCCCCCCATCGGGTGCGATCTCAGCCGTCCGATCTGGGGCCTCCAAATCCGATGCCATTCACACGTCTCGTGCGGTTGACTTGCTCGACCGATAGCGCACGATCAACGATGGTTTTCTCTTACCTCTGCTTGCCACGCGTCGATCGATGTATGGGATCGCCCCGCTTTTGTCCAAAACCTCTTACCGTTTGTGGGCACCTCGATCAATACCGCCGGTTTTCCAGAGCGCGGGTCCCGCCTTTGTACGTTAGCGCTTTTCGCTTTTCGCCCGCGGTTCTCCGGCTCCCGACGCGACCGAGTGCTCGGGCTTCCTCCATTTCGGCCCTGTTCGCCCAGCGATGCGCGATTAACGCTAATCGCGCATCAAAATCCACCTCCTTTTCCCGATCGGGGCTCCCAGGGGCTACTTTGACCTCCCACGCAGTCTCCATGGGCCTCGGTCAGCGCACTTTGACCGAGGTCCTCGTCGTTCCACGCTGGCTGCCATTGCCACTGGTTCAGGGTGTTTTTGATCGTTGTTTTGGAATTTTAGAGATTTGTCCCGACCTGATACAGTCATGGTTCTTTGACAGTTCTTGATGGATCCAATTCGGATCAGGGAACCCAGGATAAGAATAGTCCTAGAAGGTCGTATTCAGTGAACACCTGGGTGGATATGTACCTTGAGAGACAATGATGATTTGTAGGTTTTAACCCTGTACAGAAATTACCTGCATACGAATTCTTAAACAAAGAAAATAAACAATGCGAGAGCATAACCCATAAAACACATATGCACAGAGATTTTTCCCTGGATCCCAAAACCGGGACTACCAGCTTGATTTTTCATTATGTTCCTTTCAATGTTACAATACATATTTATACATGCCGAAGCATCCAATACCATGGACCGAAAAACCATCGCATCCAATACCATGGACCGAAAACCATCGCGTCCAAAAAACATGTGCGAAAATCATGCACAAAACCATAGGTGGGTCCGCCCAACCTAACATATGGTCCAAAACCAAAATTTTCTGGGGCGCTGCCCCGGACCCCATAAAGTGGGGTTACGGGTGCCCTTCAAACCCCCTATTAACTACGTGGAAAGAATATAACACAACCCAACATCATTGGTCTCCCTAGCATTGTAGCTCATGATCTCGTAGAGAGATAGAGCTCTTAGTTAAGGCCTTGCATTGTGACAATGTTGGTTGATATGATGCTATACAGATGGGATTACTAATCCGATTTTTCTTATGAGAAATTCTTCAGATTGAGAATGACTAAGTACCATTGTAAATGCCTCCCTAGTTAAGAGGGAGTGTTGAAGAAAAGTTTAACTAGGTTCGGTATTTGTAAATGGAATTTTGATCTTTGTACTTGTTAGCTAAAATAAATATTAGATTTGTAAATTATTCGAATGAGTTTCTTGCTCATTCATGAGTCTAGAATAGTTAAAGAGGCAAAGTCAATGTCATGCTCTTCTTGAGCTCATGTCTAATGTATACAAGTCTACACTATGTCAAGATTAGCCCTCCAAAGAAAGCATAATCCTCTTGATGTAGTCGGCCAACAAAACGAAGCAAGATCAGTCATGTCGGCTTGCATAAATGACACACCTTTTCAATGGTTCAAGTCGGCCTATTATGGAGAACGAAACTACTATATATACCCTATAGGGTCTGCGCAAAAGTGAGATAAGAAGACATCGATTTCCTCTGTGATTTTCGTGGGTATAAGCTACAGATCTTGGGTGTCTCTGAAGTTCTCAAGAAAATCACAGTGAGCAAACAAAAGGACCTTGCAATCTCAGTTCTTCGGATGGGTTATATAATAAGGATTTCATAGCAGACAGTGAGCACACTTAGACGCAACATATCTATGATGACAGGAGGACGCAATTATGATCTCGATGCAATGAAGAGAACTCAACTACGGTGATCACAGTTTCGACCTTCCTACAGTTTCGGTCTCCTCACTATCTCGACACTCTTCACTGAAGCAACTCCTTTGTCTCGGCATGCTTGTGGACACACTCTCAACATAACAACAATCTCAACATGCTCTCGGTGCAAGCATATTGTGTCTCGAAAGATAAACGAAGTCATGATCTCGATGCAAGCATACTCTGTCTCGACATCAACTAAACGTAGTCATGATCTCGGTGCAAGCATACTCTGTCTCAACATGAATTAAATGAAGTCATGATCTCGGTGCAAGTATTGATCACGAAAGGATCTCAAGGCAGCTGTCATAGATATATTTATATACATCTCAATAGCGAGATCTCATAGTATTAATAATGATTTCAGAACTATAAAAGATCTCAATGAAAATATGAACAATAGAACAACAGTAATGATCTCGTCATGAATATCTTGGTAAAGGTGCAGTAATGGTGTTGCAACATAAACAAAGATCTCAATGATGCAGTGAAAATGAAGATCTCAGCAGTGGCCATCAAGAGGATTGATGTCTTGGTCTTGGAGAGGCTCATCTAGGTCTAGGGTCATGGTCATGTTCGTCAATTGGAATCTCTATAAGAAGAATTATGTGCGGGTTTTCCTCTCCAAGAGGGAGAGGTTTTGGCCTTGGCAGGATGCCAACTTCTTGTGTTTTCATCTCTTTGTTTTGGTGGCTATTTGATGAAATAAGTAACACACACTCAAATAATATCAAGTCAAGAAGAATCACATTAATCCTACTTGCCCTAGATTCTTCAACATTCCTTCCTTCAATAAGAGCTTGATCCTTCTTAAGATGACGAGGTCTTCAATGAAAGCTTGATGTAGTAATCTTCTTTCTAGGTCAATAGGTCTTCTTTTTCTTTCCTTGTGTCCTTTTGCAAATGATTCCTCCTAACAAGCAATCGTTTCTTATTTCAACAAGATTTTCTTTAAGCTGCCTTCTCTTTCTTCACCTTAGCTCTGATACCATGTTGGACTTAGGCTCTAATGCCTCCTTCCTTCTCCTATTGTGTCATATTTGTACATCCTTCAATCGTATCCCAAGTTGTTTTTAAGGGGGGATGTTAGGATATTCCGTCACATAGGAAGTTGTTAAGTATAACTTGGTCTAGTGTAGAGTTCGGTAAAGTGTGTTTCTTTACTATGTACTTTTGTAACTTACAATCCGACGGTCACGATATGGAGTGATCCGACGGTTCATTCTCTCCTCGGTATTACCGACACTTGATCCGTGGCTTAACACCCGATTGGTCCATGATGTCTATTTAAAGAGCATGGAGGGTCATTTGTACGGTAACTGTTCATGAGAGAAGCTTATGTAAATTTTCATTCTTTTATTAATAAATTCCCTGAAGTGGCCGCGTTGGCTCAGGCTGTGGACTGTTTCCCTCTTTTAGGGTTTTAACTACGTCAACAATACTGGTGTATTGATCTGTGATCTGTTTGTGAGCGGTGTCCTTTGGTGTTCTGTCTGAGGAACTTACCTTGTAAATTCCTATATGGTATCAGAGCTATTTGAGGGCCGCATCTGTTGGTGATCTAAATCTGAAGCCGGTAGAACTGCATCTGACTGCTGTTTCCTAGATCTACTGTTTCTGACTACTTTCAGGCCGAGAGGACTGCTCTATTGTGTTAGGAGCATCTGTTCCAGTGAGGAACCCCTTTTGTTTCACACGAAAAGGTTTCCAGTAGCCCTAGCTATGTCATTTTTAAGATCTGGAGGTATATAATGTTTATTTGCAATTTCTAGTTTTTTTCTCTCTGTTTATTTCGGTTTATTTATCTCTTTGTTTTTTATTACCAAATCTACACCTTTCATTTCTGCGTATGCTCTTTGCCCCACGACTCTGTGTGATCTAGGCAAATCCGAAACATAAAGGAAGTTATTTTTCTCATGCGTATGCTCTTTTACGCCGCGCCTTAGTGTGATCTCAGAAAATCAGAAACATTGAGGAAAAATTATGAGTTTCCATGTAAAGCTAACTTCAAACCATGAGGTTTGTTTTTTTTTTTGTATGTCCGTTTTGGGTTTTGTGTTTTTTGTTTTGCAGGCAAAAAAGAGCCTTCTCAAGTAAGCACGTACCCCAAAGCTTTGGTGACTGAAAAAAAACCCCCTTTCCTCTTTTCCAAAAATTACTAACCTTTTAAACTAGCTCACTTGGTCCAAAGTTACTTTATGAGAATAGAGGTCTTGAGTTCAAGTCTTTCTCTTTGTTGAGCTAATTAGATTAAGTTTGGAAAGGGTGCAAATTTTTTAATATAACATTATCATTCATTTTTGCACATTCCCGCACTTCGTCAGCATCTTCAACAACTTTTCTTCAAAAGGCCATAACTTCTTCATCCGGAAGCTGTTTTCAGAGCTGTTTTTTTTGAATCAGCCTAATTTTTTGATATAGTAAGATATTATTAATAAGTCAAATACATTTTTTTTTCTAAGTTAAGATAATCTATTAATATGCACAAAAATGTACAGAGAGGACAAAGCCTCAACAAAGTTTAACATAGTGTTTCAACAAAAATCTGCACTGCCCCAACATTAGGGAAACCAGTCCACAGAAAGCAAAAAAACTAAGAATGGTATCAGTTCTTAAGACCAAACTCCACAAAAGAAATAGTGCGGTTTTGCCATGACATAATATCCAGACAGGAGACTAGATTCCAACAGATGCTAACAAAAACAAAAAGACCAGACTGAAGACACCTGGCAGCCATGTTAACCTATTTGCAATCATTCGGGATGGGTTCCTCAACAATTGGGCATGCCCAATCATCTGCCTTGTCCCTTGACATGCTGCCATGTGGCTCCCCACCACCGCCATGTGGCTCATCCTTCGGTTGGGCATTGCCAAGCCTACCAGTTGCCGCCTGCAAAGCTGACCCGTCATGACCAGTTCCACCTGAGGGGCGTGTGGCTACAGAGCTACCCCCTTCACCATGCTGACTGCCACCAAGGTTCTTGCCATGCAGAGCAAAGATACCTTCGTCCATCACGTTCTTCCCTGTGTCTCTGCAATTGCTGCGTCTGGGGGCGTCCTCTTGCCGCAAGTCGGAATTTTCCACCTGAGAGGCAGTCTGTTCATTGTCTTCAGTGAAGAGGATGGAAATAGTAGCTGTAATAACAGGCCTGTTCAGGGTGCTACAGAACCTGAATTGGGTTGAGTGGGGAGCGGGATGAAGGGGCAAAGGAAAATTAGCAGAGTGAACTGCAAAATCACCATGAATTGCACCTGAAGACCGAGCATGACCCCGCCCACTTCTTGTACTAGGATATCTACCCGCACCATGTCTCTGGGGATGATGCAGTTCAGGGGAAGGAGAGGAGGCAGCGGGCTCAGGGTGCAGATCAGTCTGAGGACGAGAACTGCCTCCCCGAGTTTCGCCTCTTCGACTTCTCATTCGATGTCTCACCATGCTGGTATCTCTGGCTAAGTGCTCAGAGGGAGCTGTAACAGAAGGAGCGATGACAGAGGGAGCGCTAACAGAGGGATTGTGAGGGGGAGCAGGGTCAGTCTGAGCAAAGGTTAGATAGCAGAAATCGGAATGGGAATGGTGAAACCCATTTCCAAAATCAACGCAGCAAACTAACCAGTAGCGACGCCCAGTTATAGTGCGAGAGCTGGGTTCATAGGCTTGAGTTGGGCAGTTGCAGTGGAGCAGGGGAGAAGGAGAGACAATGAGCTGAGGTACCTCCATATTCAAACAGTTAATGGCTTTTTTCCGCTTCAGACCTGCATTTAATGTCACCTGCAGTGTGTCAAGTGGGCGTCTCAGGGTGGTATGGGGAGGGGCGCCATCAGCCAAGTGGCCTGTCCTCTCGCCGTTGATCTTCAATGTTTTCATTAAATCAAAGTGTGTCACCCGCATCCAGGTGCAGTCAAATATTATTATTATTAGGACCTTGTAGTTAGAATAATATTTAAAAAATATTATTATTATAAAATAATACTATTAATTAATTATATATATATATATATATATATATATATATATATATAGATATATATATATATATATATATATATATATATATAAGGTGGGGTCCGCAAGTAAAAAAGGCAACTCCAAAATGGTTAACAACGATCTACATGTGGAAGTCAATCGCGATAAGGATGAAGTCAGTAATGTGCGATATTGTCTCAACGAAAAGATACAAATAGAATTAACAGAAAACATTGATTGAAAAGAGGGATAAAATAATACAAAGATGACAATTAACGAAACCACCAAAACACTTAATTACCATAGCGAACAAATTAGTCAACTAATGCAGAAGATAGACACGTTAACAATACAGCCTTTTTCCTAACAAAGGTTGATGACTAGTTTGCAAAATACAAGTGACCGTGATCATTAAGAACATCCTGAGATATTCTTTTCAGGTAGCCAATATCAAACTAGAATCCTAGACAAAAATCATCAATGAATTAAGAATGAATTACTAAAATATGATGGTAAAGATCACAAAGTAGTCATCTGGGTCAACAGACAAAAATCATCAATGAATTAAGAATGAATTACCAAAATATGATGGCAAAGATCACAGAGTAGCCATCTGGGTCAACAAGATGGACAAAATTTTTGAAGCAAACCCCCATTAGGTGAAAAAGAAAACATAATGACTGCTTCCAACAATCTAGAAGGGGAATCTTATGATTGGTTCCTATGGTGGACAAAGAAATGTGATGTTCATTCTTTTCATTGGCAAGGTTTCACAACAACATTATTAAAATGGTTTCATGATTAAGAGGATGATGATTTGTACAATAAATTTGTACATCTCAAGCAGAAGGGAACCGTAAGTGATTCTACTCACAAATGTGAAGTATTGGCGATACGACAAAGCAGATTCACAAAAGAGTAGCTACTTCAAATGTATATATGTGGACTAAAGGATTATATCTGTGTTGAAATGAAACTATGGAGGCCAAACACTATTGAAGATGCTAGATATATAACAAGGCTCATTGAACAAAAAATCAGATTCAATAAGACATCATTCACAAGTCGCAAAAAAGCAAGCAAATATTCAAACGAAAAATCAAGTAATTTTTTTTAGATAAATCTAACAAATATATACCACCTCAATTATGAGACAATGGTAACTGCTACTCAAATCTAGAGAAGAAAAAAGAAAACAAATGGTGGAAATGTGGAGACAAATATGCACACAAACATAAATGCAATACAAAGAAACTCTACACTTGTGAAGCAAAACATGAGGAAGACTCAGCTAGCAGTGATTCAGATGAAGAGACTAAAGAGGAAGTTGAAGCCCCAAGCACAAAACCAGAAGAAAAGGACATGCCTAGGATTTCTCTTACTGTAATCATAGGATTAACGCAACCATAAACCTTGAAATTAAGAGGACATAAAAAGGAAAACATCACTGTGATAGTAGACACAGGGAACACTCATAATTTTATAAATGTAAATATTTCAAGAAAACTAAATCTATGTGTGTACCTAGTGACAGATATAAGGGTAATGGTGGCGAAAGCCAAAAGAATAGATGGAGTTGGCAAATGTTGCAAGGCTAAATTACTATTAGACGGCAAAAGAATAGATGGAGTCTGGTTTCTACTTAGTACCCCTGGGAGGAGTAGATGTTGTTTTGTGAATCCAATTGCTATATCCATTGGGAACATACTATGAAAATCACTAGAAACAATTTATTAAATTCAAATGAGCTGGTAGAAGATATAAATTATTTGGATTCCAACCACCTCTTACTCAAATTGTTACTTCACAACAAATGGAAAATGTTATTCGAAAGGGAGCACTAGCATATATTGCAAAATGTCAACAAATAGAGTTATTAACTACAAATGCAGATCAACCACAATACCCAAAGGTTGTAGCTTTGGTTAAAGGTATAACGAAGTATTTCAAGAATTGCCTATGAAGTTACCACTAGAGAAAAAGATAGAACACATTATCCAAGTTAAACCAAATGTGGCGCCAATTAATATTAAACCATATCGATACTCTCATCGTCACAAAACAGAGATAGAAAGACTAATTTAAGATCTATTAAAATGTGGAGTTATTACAACAAGCAAATGCCCATATGTAGCTCAGGTTGTATTGGTTCGAAAGAAGGATGGATCTTTTAGACTATGTATAAACTATTGAGGGTTAAACAAAATAACTATAAAAAGCAAATTCCCCATTCTATTCATAGATGAGTTATTAGACAAACTGGAGCAAAGTTCTTCTCGAAGTTAGATTTGAGGTCAGGTTATTATCAAATACGAGTAAGGCTAGATGTCAAGAAGACTGCTTTCAAAACTCATGAAGGACACTATGAATTCAAAGTGATGCCATTCGGATTAACAAATGTCCTAGTTACATTTCAAGCAACTATGAATGAGCTTTTTCGTCCATACTTACAAAAGTTTGTATTAGCTTTCTTTGATGATATCCTTATCTACAACAAGACCTAGGTGTTCTTACCTTAAGCATTTGGAGGATGTACTTTCCTTACTAGAAAAATTAGTTCTATGAAAAATTATCGAATGTACTTTTGGTGAAAGAGAAGTCAAATACCTCAGCCACATCATATCCAAGGAAGGAGTCAAGGTAGACCCTAGTAAGATCAAAGCAATCAAAGAATGGCCAAAACCAAAAAATATATCAAAACTAAGAGGATCTCTAGGATTAACAAGATATTATAGAAGATTTTTCAAAAATTATGCGCATTTGATTGCCTCTATCAAACTTTTTAAAGAAAAATTCCGTTCATTGGGATAGTGAAGCAAAAAAATGTTTTGAGACATTAAAAGAAGTAATGTCATCCACTCCAGTATTGGAAACCCCATATTTTCCAAGCCTTTTGTGGTAGAGTGTGATGCTTTGGGGTTTGGAATGAAGGTAGTATTAATGCAGGACAACCACCCAATAGCTTTTGAAAGTCGAAAGCTCAACAAAAAGGAAAGCTTGAAGTCTACTTATGATAAGGAAATGCTTGCCATCATACATGCATTGAATAAATGGCAACAATACCTCTTGGGAAACAACTTTCGATTCATATAGATCACAACTGTTTTCTATTCTTGTTACAACAAAATACATTGTCTATAAAACAACATAAATGGATGTAGAAACTCAACTTTTGACATGGAAATATTACATAAAAAGGGGAAGGATAACGTAGTCGTTGATGCACTTTCACGAAAAGATGACAACATAACTACATGTGCAACATTAGTAGTAGTTCCTAACTGGTTAGATGAGATTCAAATTGAATATGCCAAAGATCCATAATCTTGCTCTATAATTGAAAATTTGGATCAAAATCCAAACTTTGAATGGAAAAATGATATCTTATGGTATAAAGATAGAATCTATCTAATTCCATCCTCCAAATTTGAAATGAAGGTTTTAAAAGAAACACATAGTTCGCCAGTAGCAGGACATGTTGGATTCTTCAAGATATATTATAATGCTTGTCAATCATTTTATTGGAAAGGGACGAGTGAAGAAATCCAAAAATTTGTCGCCAAATGTGATATCTGTCAAAGAAATAAAAATGAGAATGTTTTAATCCCAAGGTTACTTCACCCTTTACATATTCCAAATCAGAAGTGGGGGGAAATCTCGATGGAATTCATCGAAGAGTTGCCTATGTCTGATGGAAAGGACAAAATATTCGTTGTGGTGGATAGACTAACCAAATACGCACATTTCATGGCAGGGGCTCCCCAATGTCATCTTCAACAATAGGGATGCAAAATTTAAAGGGAATTTCTGGAAGGATTTTTGTAACCAGGTTGGAATATCCCTTAAAATGAGTTCAGCTTATCATCCGCAAACATACGGACGAACAAAAATAGTGAACAATTGTTTAAAAACGTATCTTGGTTGTTTTGTAACAGATAAACAAAATAAATGGTCTCAATGGTTACACCTAGCCGAATAGTGATACAATTTTACCTACCATACATCAACTAAAATGAATCATTTTCAAGCATTATATGGTTATGAACCATCAAAATGGAAGGAATTCACATTGAGTGACTTTAAGGTTCAAGTAATAAATAATCAATTGGAAGAAAATAAAAAAATCATTAAAATATTAAAAGCAAATTTAACAACTAGTAATCAAATGAAACAACAAGCAAATCAACACAGATCAAAGAGAGAATTCGAAGAAGGCGATTGGGTATTTGTAAGGCTTCAACCCTACAAACGATTATCTCTTAAGCAACAAGGAAAGAACAAGTTGGCTCCAAAATTTTATGGACCGTTTCAAATAAGCAAAAAAATCAGTGAAGTGGCTTATGTGTTCCATGTATCGTGTCTTAAAAAAATTCTAAGACGAAATCAGTTAGTTCAAACAGACATACACGAAGTTGATGACGAAGGAAGAATCGTTTTAGAACCAGAAAACATTCTTTCTCCCAGGGAAAAAAATATGTTCTAAAACCATTAAAGAATATCTCATTAAATGGAAAAAAATTCCGGGAGAAGATTCTTCATGGGAAACATAAAAGTTTCGACAAGAGTACCCATCATTACCCTTGCTTTGAGGACAAAGCATCTCTAAAGGAGGTGCAATGTTATGAATATAATAAATAAATAATAAATAATTAAATGATAAATATTTAATAAACAATAAAAAAACATTAATAAATAATTAATTATCAAAATTCAAGAGTCATGATTGTTCAAAACCCATTGTGACTAGTCAATGCCTATTTAGGTACACCGTCACGAGAGAATGTAATCATAAATCATTTTTATCGTCAATAATAAATATATTTATATCTTCTCTTAATTAAAAGTTCATTTCCATCAGATAGCCACTCCTCAATACGTGTGCCAACGCTTATATCCCATGCATAAGGAGTCAACTCACTCACAAAATCATTAATCCATGTGTAAAATACTAACTAATTTCATGGAAGAAGGGAAGGACACCATCTCTCAAGCAAAATAATCATATAAAATTTGAAGAGATGCCTCAACATGTGTGCCAAAGAAGGTGAGCGCTCCATACTAAATCAATGTTTTCATCATAACAAACCACTCCAAGTGTGAAATCAAGCCAAATAAGTAAGGGCATTTAAGAGATAAGCCTCCAATCAAGTCAAATGTGGGTTGAACTAGTTGTCGAAAGGTCTATAACCTCCTAAAGATGTCTAAAGAAGAGGAGCGCACCATTAGGGGCAATGATCGATGTCATAATACATTTATAAAGTATGTGTCAAAACTAAAAGCCCCCAAATAGAGTAGGGTGCTCACACGAGGAAGCTCAAACCACATGAAATAATACACTGAAATACCTGGAACCATGTGAAAAGGGGTGTATAAAGCCAAGCACTCTCCAAAAGTGTAATGTCGATGATACCAAGGTGTAATCCTTGTGTAAAATATACAGCCCATGTGCTAGCTGCTAGGGTGGTGACTAGGACATCATAATCAAAAGGGGACCATGTGAAGCACCTTCCCAAGTAATAAGCCAATACATCAAGCATGCCACCACAATGTTGAGTATAACATAATGCAAAGAATGCTTCGATATCAGCCATGGTATATCAATAATCAATCGCTGGAGAACATAACTGCATGCATCGAGCGGTGAATGTGAAGAAATAGGCTGTTGTCTTGGCAATAATGAGCCAAAGAAGTATTTGCGGTGAATATATTCTATGGGCATGAGTGAATAGAATGTGCAATCAATTGCTTTCTTCTAGGCAAATCAGACTTATCATTGGTGATGGTCAAAACAATTAGCAAGGGAAATGTCCAGGCCCATAGTAACCCCCCGAATATGTCAAATTACCATCAATACAATACTACAAGTCTTTGTCATAGGAGATGAAATACGCAAGGTGAAACCTCATGCAATGTGGCATGTAATATTTGGCTCCACATGGCGTCATGAGCTTTGGAATATAGTGCATGGGAACTCCAAAAATCTATGAATACTTGATTCAAACAACAATGAAAGATGTAAGATCCTATGGTAGGGTGAGATTCTCACCTTAACACATTGCATATTGTTAGCAGAATCAATAACATGAATTCACTCAAATGCATGGTGTAAAGAATGGCTCTAAAACAAGACATGAGCCAAAATTGTCAAAGGGAGCATGAAATTGAACAACTGCTCTAATCTACTACTTTACAAGCTTATTTTTTCCTAATCTACTAATTTATCCATTACATTAATTGCCATCTCGAATAATTGCTTCAAATTTGCTTCAATGACTTTTTTGCATTTAGGTGGCTAGGATAGAAAGAATTCGTGCTTGTGATATCTTCCATCCAAAAGTGAACCAACCATAAGTTGTCAAACTTGCTGTGTTTCTTTGGTTTTTATTTCCTGTTATTTGACATGAGAACAAGATCTACTTTTTACAAAATTCTTGGACAAGCCCTCTTATCAAATGTACCTTGATTTTCCTAACTCTAAACGAGGTGATCAAATATTTTTGGCCTATTTTCATCAAGCTGATAATTCGCCCTTGCTTGAACTACTTCTTGATCTGACATGAAATATTGCAACAATTGATATACTCGGGTCTTTAGATGAATAAGTAATGCGACCTCCATCTTGTATACCGACTCAAATAAGAGTTTTCCTATATCTTGTTTTTTGGTTATCCAGTATGCCCATATAGCATATTTTATTCTACTATCCCAATTTCTTTTGTTGTCACATAGTCTTATTGATGATGACCATTAGATTCTTATTGCTTGACTTAGTTAAACCATTTCCTTGTGGGTAATTGCCTGATGAATGGGATAGGGCAATGACATAGTTGAAACAAATGGTTGATAAATCTACTAAGCTAAATGCTTTAGCATTATTGGTTGTAATATTTGCTGGGACACCAAACCTGGTGATTATCTTATTCTCTAAAGAATCCATTACCACTTTGTTGGTTGCCCTGATTGTGAGTTTCCTAGTTTTAAAAACCGGTTACTGACCGGTTATCTCCTTGAGTTATCAAACTGGCCTAACAAATCCAATTGGTTGGTTGGTTAGGACTGATTGGGTACCAAATCAGCCGATTTGGCCGATTTTTGTACAAAACTGTCCAATTAGGAAGCCACATGGTTGGGCATGTTGATGGGACTCCTAGGTGGTTTTTGGAGGTGGTTTTTAGCAAACCATGGTAGGTTCCCTTCTAAATATGCCCCCCTAAGCTTATAAAAGAATGCCTAAGCTCCTATTTGCCTCACACATTTGATTTCTAGTGTTTGTGTGCATATGAGAGCTTGGACAGTTTTGCACCAACATTGAGTTTTGGAGCAACAACAAGAAGTTTGGAGGTTCTTTGTCATCTTGGAGCTAGTTTGGAGCTGTCTAGTGGAGTTGGGGGTGTTGATCCCAATGCAGAGCTAGTAGTTGGCAAATTCCGGTTTATTGAATCCGATTTGATTCGGTTCCGTTTCGAATCACGGTTAGATAAGCAACTAGTTTGAAAACCGGTTCCGGTTTTTAAAACTATGAGTGTTCCCTCTACCCAGCTAGTGAAATAATTAATGGTGGTAAGAATCCATTGGAAACCATTACTAGAAATGTCCTTAGAACTCATCGATGAAATCCAAACCCCACTGCTGAAATGGTGCCTCTACCACAATAAGTTGCAAAAGTAAAATTGCCAAATGTTGCCTACATGCAAATATGTGACAATGCTGACATGCTCCAACAAAATTGTTGTCATTCAACTGTTAAATTTCTAATACCATTTGGATTTATTTTCTCATGGAAATTAATTTGTCCCTAGTTTGTTATTTATTTACTCAAATAATAACTGAATCACCGAAAAATAAAATCACTGGTATCTTTAACTTCTAGAATTAAAAATATGCAACAACAAAAAACCATATAGATGAATGGCACATTGCAAAAATTAATTAACCCCCAGACAATTCTCTATCATTTCATTATTTGGAAAATCTGGGTTTTTCCACTCACTAAGATACAAGGAAAAATACAATTTGGAACCTGCAACTCAACTCCCCTAGAATGAATTCGGCCCAGGTAAATCGACCTTAAGGAAATTTGCCTCCAGATGAAATCGCTCTGAGGAAATCATCCTCCAGTAATCAGATCTATGCCCTTCAACAACTCGATCTACACCATGTCACTAATGCGCATTGCAAAAACCCCAACACTCGAGGAAATCGACCTCTTCTAGACAAACACAATCTCCTTCTAGTAAGTCGGCCCTTCAATCTCCTCCAACATGGCCCTCCCGAATTTGCTCAAACCCACTCATACTTCTCCTTTGCGCACAGGTCGAGTCACTCGAACTGCAGAGAGCATCGCTCTCTCTTGTGATGACTCACTCACATGCTTGTGCTTTTCGTTGTGTCTTCACCTCCATCACTAGCCTAACCCAACCAAATACCTAACCCATTCTCCTCTCTAGAAGCTTCTTGAATCTTCCTTCTAAAAACATCTTGAATCTTCCTCCTAGAAACATGTTGAAGATTCCTTCTAGAAACATCTTGAATCTTCCTTCTAGAAACATTTTAAAGATCAATGGTTGAGATTATTTCTAAGTCACTTAAATAATTAAATTATTTATCCTTAGAAAATAACCCAATAGTCCACAATAATTAATTGACTTTAATTATTGTACTTTTCCTAAGTTAAACTTAGGAAAGAAGACATAAATCACTAGAAGAGGCAAATAATGTCTTCCACATGCTAAGACACCAAGCAATTGTAAAAGACCTTCCGATGCTACTCACATCAAAATCAACAAGCACTATTGGCCAATAATATCTATCCTTTAAGATCTTATGAATCGTAGTTTTGGTTGGATAATGGCCTCCACATTGACCCGCTTGCAATTTTGTCATCAATCTTTGAGCTTTGACATCATCTACACATCTGGTGACCAAACTTTCTGGGTTTCTTTGACCCAAACCTCCCTAAACCATACATTGATGCTTTTAACCTCAAATCTATTCTCTTATGATCAAGTAATGATCTAGATGTGTCAAGTTCTTTAAATTGTAAATAATGTTCAAATACCATTCATGTTGCTCTAACTTTTCCATAATTGCAAACTCCATCTCCACTATCTCTATTTTGTTAATGCTTAAAGCCTTTTCATTTCCTTCTTTATGCATATTGACCAACCCCTATTGCTTAAACAATTTGGTTAACACACTCTCCATATCATACTCTTGAATTTTGAACACTCATTGTCCTCTAACACCTCACCAATGTTGTTAGGTTAGAATATTTTTAATAGTTGGTTGGGGAATATATTCTATATTCTGGAATACCCCACATAACTTCAAAAATGTTTTAGATATTTTACAACCGCATATGCATTCTTCACTATAATAGTATGTTCAACCTTGGATCTTTGAGTGCCTTACTCAAAAATGCTATGCGCTGCTCCATGTTCTAATCATTCTTCTACAACAACACACTTACTATTGTATCCTCAGATACAAATGAGAATGTATGAAATGTTAAAATCTCTTAAGACAAGCCCGGATTTATTTTCTCACAACAATTACTTATTCCCATAAATTTATTTTATTATCTAAATAAATTATGAATTGTTGAAAAATAAAATCATTTGTATTTAACTTCTAGAAATTAATATGCAATGGAAGAATAAGAGTCGAGAGACTAATCACATGACAACAAGAGATAAATACTCACAACAATTCTCCTTCATTAATTAATTAAGGAAAATCAAGGTTTTGGCCCACAGAAATTACAAGGAAATATGCATTGACTGAAACCTGTAACTTAACCCAATTGTAAATTAGCCTATGAAGAAATTCAGCTTGGAGAATTTCGGCCCACCTCTCCCCAACAGCTTGGCCTTGCCACCTTCCTTTCGATCAACTTTTGCCCCTCAGGAAATTCGGCCTTGGCAAATCAACCTCTCCATCAATTCAATCTTGCTTTGGCAATTCGGCCCTGCAGTCTCCAACAATTTGTCCTCTTGAAAATATTCTTGAATCAACCTGCAATCTTCCTCTTACTTCTCAGTTTCGATGAAATCACTCTCCCTCTTTGAGACAATCTCTTTCCCAAAATTGCAGTAGCTACCTATCTCTCTTGTTGTTGTGTCCTCACCTCTCCCTTAGGTTTTCATTTATAATCCTCATCAAGCCCAAGTCCCTAACCCTAATCTCCCTTCTAGAAGATCTAGGAGATCTGTTGAATTTTCTACAAAATGCATAGTAGAAAGTTGAAACCAATCTTCTGATCTGATAATTACTACCGAATAATCTTCATGCAATTTATTTTGTGCCATTGATATTATTGAGCAATTATATGCAAAAGATTTCAACAGTAATGCAATGAAAACAGTAAGGCCATAAAGACACAACCATGCACAATAGAGACAACAAATTTACCTTGGGAAGCCCAAGCTTGGGAGAAAACCACACAACTTTTCTTCTAGGAGAATTTATTCTTCAACAAGGTTTACAATTACAAAAAATGTCTAGAAATTTGTGCCAAAATCCAAGTCCAAATACTAGTCAAACCTGCCCAAAATTCTAGTCAGTCAACATTGGTCAAACTAGACAAAAAATGCAAAAGTCAATGTTGGTCAATAATCAAAATTTCGGCACTTTTTGTCCATCTCAAACCTGCAGTCAAATGTCGGTCAAATCAAGTTCAGTCAAACTTCAGTCAACTCAAGTTTTTCTACTCGCTTGTTCAACTGATTTGAAGAGAAGATGTGATGACCCGAATTGGTCAAATGAAGATGTCACATTGTGTATACATACTTGTCAAAATGGGTGGATTTTGATCAAGGGACACACCCTTTCATGGTGGGGCCAACTTGACCATTTTGAGTCTACATGATCCCAGAAAACAATTTTTTTTATTTTAATTTCTATAATTCTCCTAGGGCGATTTAGGAGTCCTCTTGGCATGTGGGAATACCTCCCCATGCTACACAAAAATCAACAAGATCAATGGTTGAGATCATTTCTAAGCCACTTAAATAATTTCATTATTTATCCTTAGAAATTGACTTAATAGTCCAGAATAAATAATTGACTTTAATTATTGTACTTTTGCTAAGTTAGACTTAGGAAATAAGACATAAATCACTTACTCCATCAAGTAAGCAGCTAAAGAGGCAATAAATCATCTCCTACATGCTAAGACACCAAACCTACGCAAAAGACCATCCAAAGCTACCACAAGCTTCAACATGAAAATTCTTTGAATAATTAGGGCTCTTCAATACTGGTGCTGTTACAATTACCTCTTTTATTTTCTTGAATTTCCACTTACTCTCATTATTCCACCTGAAAACTTGATCCTTATTCAACAAATTAGAGAGGGGATTTGTAATCTCTACAAAGTTGGTTATAAACCTCTCAATGAAGTTGTTCTTTCTGAAGAAAGACTGTATTGCTTTCCTGCATCCAGGCAGTGTGATCTATTGAAATGATTCTATTCTTGATGGGCTACTGTTAATTCCTTCCTTGGACACTATGTAACCAAGGAGCTTTCCTTAATCAACTCCAAATACTGACTTCTTTGGGTCCAGTGATAGCCCACAAATACTTGCTTGAGATGTTTAATGTGATCTCCTGTTTCCTATGCCAAGTCTTCCTCATGTATCTCAATAGTCATTCCAGTTATATCTGTAAAAGCACATTCCATTGCCCTTTGCAATGTTGATCCAGCAACAATAACCAAGATGGCATTCTCAAATATTCATAGATTCTCAACGATGTAGCGTATGCTCTTTTATGTTGCTACTCCTTCACTAATACCTGATTATATCCTAAATGGCCATGCAACATGGACATCATACTTGATCTTGTTACCCTCTGCAACAGATTCTCCTTGAAAGGGAGTAGTAATCCTTGAGAGATAACTGATTCATGTTCTTGATATCAACAGGACCATATTTCACCATTTTTTTCCTTATTACCACCAAGTTCACCACCCAAGATGAATGTCTTGTGGGTGTGATGATTTTACTAGCCAACATCTTTTGAAGCTCTTTCTGAATGAGGCGAGCCAATTTAGGATTTATATGCTTAAACTTTTGCCTAAATGGTCGCATATCTTTCTTTAATGGATGGTATGTTGAATGATTTCTCCCTTAAATGCTTTCAAGTCATTGTATGTCCAAGTGAAGACATCTCTATATTCTTTGATAAGGTTCTCTATCTGTCTTCTCCCTTTTGCTGATATGTTTTCTTCAATTCTGACAAGTTTGGGGCTTGTTTTTGACCTCTCCCTTAAATGCTTTCAAGTCATTGTATGTCCAAGTGAAGACATCTTTATATTCTTTGATAAGGTTCTCTATCAGTCTTCTCTCTTTTGCTGCTATGTTCTCTTCAATTCTGACAAGTTTGGGGCTTGTTTTTGACCCAATGTTGATCTCAATGCTATTCTCTTGCTTGTTCACTTCTTGCTTTTGCTTGTAGATATTTTGTTTGTCAAAAGTCTTCACTAAAGGAAGAAGGCACTTTGAAAATTTATTATCCTTTAGCTCCACAATTTCCTGAACTTTGTATTTTCATCATCTTTACTCCTCTGATCAACTCTATATTGCTCAATCTACTGCAAGGTATTCATGAACCTTATTATCTGTACATCGTTATTGAAAATTTTCTAGTGATCAAAATTATCTGGGATTGAAGGTTTGAATATAATTTCCATTTTACTTTCTCCTAAAATGGGGCTTTCACATGGTTGAAGAGTAGTGACAGCTATGGCCAAAGCATTAACTTGTGCAATTTGTTCGACTAGGACATCCTTAATAGAAAATGCATCAAATAATTCTATACTAAATGACATTGCGTACTTGTACCACTTTTAACCTGTCATTCTTCATTGCGAATTTAATCTTTACTTGCACGACCACAATATCTAAATCTTCTATGATTTCCAGAACTTTGATGCCCACGTCTCTTGCCAACTCAAGACCAAGCAATAGAAATTTATACTTTGCCACATTGTTCGTGGAATGAAACTCTATATTGTAGGGAAAACTTGTGGTATCACCTTGTGGAATGGTAAAAACATTTCCTACAACAACAACTGATCTAGATTTAGTTCCATCATAATGCATCTTCTAATCCTTCCTATTCTTCACTTTAGATTCTTCTTTGATCTTTGGGGCAAAGGAAGGAACCAGAATAACATAGTTTCCTAATTCATTTTTTTCTTTGCAAACCAGTTTATTCATTGGCTCATTTGGGTCTTCTACATGGTACTTCTTGGGATGCTCTCTATACAAAGTCACAAAAGTACAACAACATAACCCAAGCATTTGGAACATCAATAACTACTAATCCATCAAATAGATATATCTAGGTAAATTACCAACCTAACATGCAAACCCCTGTTTGACCACACAACTTAATCTCTTTTGAATCCATAGCATATCTGTCCTTGTAAGGCCGATTGGTCCTGTTACTGCTCAAACTAGCAGCGGTCCTAGGAGGGGATCCTATAGGGCTACTACTAGGTCAAGGGAATAATGGGGCGATAACCCACTGTCACCTCAGCTAAGGCTCCCTACTCTTTACAGACTTTCACTGATGGAAGAAGACTCATTATGATGGAATCACTAGAAATATATGGTCAACGGTAAGATGAGGGAGTGATTCCAAGGCCTATTCACAAGAGAGAGTCGATTAGATGGGTTGCTTGCTTTAGAAGCAAGGTGATGGGCTCTCAAGGAAGGGCCAAAAGGATCCCTAGGTTTTGAGAGTATGCTTTGTCAAGATGGTTCCTAGACTTGGAGATTTTTTTTTGAGACTTGACCTTTAAGTGATCTTTGTGAAATTGGCATTAATAGGTTATGGGACCACACAAGGTCAAGTGGACCCAAAACTAGGTCAAGGATATGGAATTTCTCAACCAAGGAGTGGCTTGACCTAATTGTGGAAGAGAAGAGGATCAATGGACAAATCTTCTTGAAATTAAGTGCAATTATCCAGTGAGGTCACTAGCCAATGGGAAACCAAGGGCAAGAATTGATCTTCGAGCTAGGGTTTGAAATATTCGAAGATCCCACCGTCAAAATTTTGTTAAATTTGGAGGGCCTCTAGAGGATACACTATCGTAGTTGTGGGCAAGAGATCGTATTCTTTGATGGCTAAATTGCGAGAAAAGTGATGCCCTAGGTGACCTATGGAAGCTAGGCCTCGAAAAAGAGGGGAAGGTGAGAGAAATAAGCTTTGAAAGTGATCACCTATGGAGGATTAGTGCCTTGTCTTTTGGTAGAGATAGAGTCAAGGAAAATTTATGATTTGGAAAGAGTTCACCCAATCAATGAGGCCTTCAAACAACTTCGCATGGCGTTAGGGCATGAGAGTAGCTGCTTCAAGGTCTTTATAGTTCGATTTGAAATAATTGATGACTTGTCGAGATTTATTTAACATAAGATCTCTCTAGGAACATTCACCGATTCATACATGGCCCATGACATGATGCAATGCCATAAAAGATCACAATTTCCACTAATTCGTATAGAAAAGTAGTAAATTTCAGACTTGTATATTGAAAATAACAACAACATTCATGTGACAAAAGCAAATGACAAGAATAAGCATGAAAATAACACTTACACGTACAAAAGAGTATATCCAATCATCATATTATGCCAATAATGAAGCTCCAAGATAAGAGAGATTGATCCAAACATCAAAATGCATCCATATCATCCAAACTCATCCTCCAAAAGGGATAGCGAAAATCTCAAAAGAGCTAATAACCCAATCCAAGTGATGATGATGAAAATGAATCATCTCACTTTTATTTATACACTCTCTAATGAATTCGATTTAGCTAAATTGGCCTAATCAATGTTGCACGAAGCGGGAGCGAAGCGAAAGCGGAAGCGGAAGCGTCATTTTCCAAAAATCTAGGAAGCGAAGCGTCCGCGGAAGCGTCTGCTATATATATATATATATTTTATATTTTTTTGCATTTATACTCAAAACAAACATCCCAAATACCAAATTAATTGTAGAAGACATGAAAACATGCATATTTTTGCATAAATCAAGATAGATATGGCATCCATGATTCCATTGTAGTTACTAGTATGTACAACAATCATCTATATTCTAGCTATTACAAACATACATCAAATTTTTAAGCATATTATAAAACATAAAACATTTAAGCATATTATAAAACATAAAACATAGAGCATATTATGATTTATCTAGCAAGTGATCAACTGTCAACATTTGTCATGTCCAAAATTCAAATAATAATGTTTACAAAATATGTCACTTGGTCACCGCCAAGCCAAAAAGGTTCAAAATTCAAATTCACAAGTCTACAAGTCTAATGAGTAATCTATGACAAAAAGTAGTAGATTGTGAATATATCTACCAATCTCTCCTCCTTCCACCACGAATAGAACGTGGTGGCGGGCCTCCACGTGGTGGCAATGAAGAAGATGGTGCCTCTGGAAGTCGTGGCACTGAAACTGATGAAGAAGAACCCCTTGCTGTTGGTGTTGAACCATGGAACCTAGGAACCAAGGGACCAGATGAGGGAGCATCTACTATATTTATATTTTTTTTTGCTTTCATTTGTCACCCTAACCCAAGGTGGACCCACCCCCAACAAGCAAACTCACCTAAAATTTAAAAAAAAATTGAAAAAAAAACGATTTTCTAAATGCTTTTCCGGAAGCTTTTCTGGAAGCGTCTGGGAAGCGTCTGGGAAGCGCCGTACGAAGCGCGCTTCGGAAGCGCCAGCGCTTCCAAATTTCCAGGAAGCGTCTAAAAATTTCGGAAGCGCGCTTCCGGGGGCGCTTCCGTACGGGGCGCGCTTCGGGCCTAGGATCCGGGGGGGGGCGCTTCCTGCAACATTGGGCCTAATTGATGACAAGCCCAACAAATAACTCAATAATGTAAAGACAAGCCTCTCAAGAGGGCAAACTGATTAACATAGTAAGTCTTTGGGCCTTTGAGGAGGCCTAATGAAGTCCAAATGGTGCCATCATGTGAAACTGGACTCCCATCACAATGGACAAGGGGTTTGGCCCCTTGTTTTCTTGTGGTGCTTCCCAAGTGGGTGTGGGGGGACATGGACATCCTCATGGGTTTCCAAGTGGATCGAAAATGCCTGTAGACCATCTGTAAGAGCTAGGATGATGGGATAAGCCCTCCCTCTACAGCGGGAGACATCCTCGGGAACCTGGAACATTTGCCAAGTGTATGGTGCAAGTGTCGAGCCGGTTGGGCATAATGAACCAGGCGCATCATCCTCATCCAAAGGTGGAACATGAGCAATGCCGGGGATCCATGAAGTAATCACTACTATGGTGGAGGCCTAGGGTCTCAATGCTCACCCTACAAGTGCCCATGTGGCCCTCTTGAGGGCTAGGACCTCGTATAGGGAGACCAAGCCCCAAATGGAGACCCACCTGCAATCCTGCATAAGATCCAATGCGTCCCCTTGCCCTCCAATGCAACAAATCATTAGAATAATCAAGTAAACCCCATATAGGGAGACCAAGCCCTAAATGGAGACCCACTTGCAATCCTGCATAAGATCCAATGCATCCCCTTGCCTTCCAATACAACAAATCATTAGAATAATCAAGTAAAAGAGTTTCTAAATTATGGAATCAATAGGGCACTTCATGGTGTCATGCGCTTCCATAGTGGGCTTTGGCATGTACAAGTGTCTCCAAGTTCAATAAGGGGTTTAACCAAGGGCCCTATTAGGTGGTTTCAACCTTTAAAGGGGGTGACATGTCCATGGTACATCTATCAAGTGGAAGGTGGCAAGTGATATAGTGATGGAACAGATTAGGGATCAGGGGAATCACCCAGATCACATGTTATGGTACAAGGGTAGCTATAATAAGGCAAGCCCACATCTAGGTATATGAGTGTAGGAGGGAGCAAATCATGGTACATGAGTTACTCTAGCCTTTGTTTTTCCACCCTTCTTCATATGCCTTTTGCCTTTGATTGGTTTTTTTCATAACCGCTCAGGGCTCTAGGGGATGAGAGCATGATGTGTAGTATATAGCAATGGATACACCCTTAAGGTGGAATGGTTCATCGACCACCAGGGGTTGGGACAATCAAGGGTTCCTTAATGATGGAGGGGGCTCATCTAAGGCTCATAGGAACCAGGGTGATGGCCATGGATAAAGGGGTAGAACTCATGTTTGGCTTTTGCCTACATGCTAAATTTGTACGTCTCAACCATATTTTGCATTTTGTGGTACATTCCTTGTTGAGAGTGGCCAAACTATGCTTTTTCTTTTCTTTAGCTGCATCAACCTCCTGGGCATTGTTTCAGGCCTGACCCAAGGTGTGGACAAGGGGAGTGGGAGGCTAACCCTATGTGGATCCAATGGACACATGTTGACCTAGATGGGAAAAATGATGGATGGGGTCAAAATAAGTGGAAAGGGGCGATGTATGTAGTGTCGGGAAGCGGGACCATGCAACCAAAATCGAGATTTCTCATATAGTGCCAACACTAAAGCTAGAGCAATGTTGCACGAAGCGGGGACGTTTTTTGGAAGCGGGGATGCGGAAGCGTCATTTTCCAAAATTCTAGGAAGCAAAGCGTCTCAGAAGCGTCTACTATATATATAATATTTTTTTATATTTTTTTGCATTTATATTAAAAAAACATCCAAAATACCAAATTAGTTGTAGAAGATATGGAAGCATGCATATTTTTACATAAATCAAGATAGATATGGCATCCATTGTACATTAATGATTAATTATTCGAGCATCAACCATCTAGAATCTAGATTCTTCTCCTCTTGTCTAGCCTTTGCCTCTACCTCGATTGTCTAGGGATATTAGTCAACATTGCCCAATTTTGATCAAACTACCTAATCCAAGCCTTAAAATATGGTAGAAAAAGCTTAACATGCTTGATCAATGATTTTGACTAGATTGAAAGGTAATTTTTTGCTAAGGGCATGACAAAGGAGTTCAACAATTAACACCACCAACACTAGGGTACATATAGGGCTTGGTGCTTTTGATTAAATGCTAATCACATACCTTCATACATGATATAATCTAATGAAATGCCACAATCCCATTGATCCTGAATTCCTGAAAACTGTTAAGTCTGCTGAATTTTTAATAGGATATGAAATTCTATTTTCTCCATATGAAGTCCAATGAGGCTGGAACCACTCTCAAACATCCCGAGTCATTTCATGGTAATGTTAAAAATTTAAGTAAAATGATGAAAACATTCTCCTTTATTTTTCATTTTCATCCTTTTATTTTAAGAATTTAACATTACCATGAGGGTGCATCTAGGAAGCATCTAAGGAGCATCAAGGGAGCACCTTGGGAGTGTTTGAGAAGCCCCAACCCAACTTAAGTCAAAGAAAAAATAAAATAAAATATTTAGAACCCTATGAAACCCTATGGAACCGCCTGTCTCCCTTCGGATCTACTTGGGATCTGTGCTTGATCTGCCATGGATCCGAGGAAGGATCCTTTGTCGGATCTGCGGTTAGGAAATCCGGAATCGCTGATCGGGCTGGCACGTTTCCAAATTTCTAGGAACCGTCTTCACTGGCCCGATCCGCGGTTCCGAAATTCCGAACCGCAGATCCGATGGCGGATCCCCCACGGATCCGTACGGGTCGCGGATCCTGGTTTGGATCCTGGGGGGGGATGTTTCGTGCAACACTGAGCTAGAGGTCAGGAAAGGAGATCCCACGAGACTAGGATACAAGGCTAAACACTAAACCAGGCATGGGAGACAAGAGCACAGACCTAGCCCACTCTTTTCGCCAAATCCCCCCACTAATCCAAAGTATCCATGAAAAGTAAACAAATTACTCAATTAAACCAATGAAAAGTCATACCTTTAGGGTCAGAAGGCTCACCTTCAAATATACATTTATGATAGATGGGCGAGGGATCACATGGTTGGCTTAGGTGGTAGAGAAAATGGCACATCAAGCTATCTGTAATATTCCGTTTCAGAGATACTCCCCAAAACCCCAGTAACTCCAACCAAATACGTACAAATGATATAATAACCGGGAAACTCAAGATGATAAAAATAACAATGGTGCAACATATAATAATGCAAACATGAAATATAAGTAGATACTCGAGAAATGCAGATAGAAATGCTAAGCCATTTTATCATACTGAGTAATGGAGTGAGTATAGGAGGTGATCAGAAGGATGGCACCTCGGCTTGCACTAGGCAAGTGAAGAAATACACTCAGAATAGCAAAGGAATGGCCTCTCTCTGAACTGCATGGATGCTGCTGGAGAACTGTCGTGCTGCTCTATTGCTGGAAATCAAATGAGGATTTGGGGCTGTTCCCCTCCTCAGAAAATGCTGAAACTCTGGTATCCACCTCTCCTTAGAAAACCTAGAACAACCCAGAAAACTTTTCTGAAATGGCCGATCTCCGAAAATCGCCCCCCTTGGGGAATCACGCAATCCCTCAAGGCCTTGCGCTGCCACCGAGTAGAATCCTCCAAAATACTGTCTGAAACTCTGCCAAACTCCTCCAATATGCAAGAGTTGATCCCTTGCTCAATATCCTAGCTCAACTCCTCCACAAATCCTCAACCCCGAACTGCTCCCAGAAGAACTGCGCCCCTCTCTCAAGACTGCGCAGTCTTCCAATGCTCAGCGCCACCCAAATGCCAAAGATCAAAAATACTGCAAAAGATTGCTAAAAATACCTTGCCCGAGTAGGCACTCGAAGTCCCCCGAGGCTAAGGGTGAGATCTCCGAACGGAGACACTCAGTGCACTAAACAGTGCTATAGACAGGCTAAACAGCCAGTGTGCTCCAAGTCAAAGTGACTAGCTCAAATGATTATAATCGAATGCCAAAATGAAGAAGCTCCTCTCTCCTTTATAGCCTTTGCCTCTCTCAATCCCAAGGCCCACCTTCTCCAGCGTAATTCCTCTCTTGCCACATGTTTCTTTCCTTCTGCGCAGTCCCTCCAAGTGTCTGCGTGGGTTCCATCTCTGCGTCCCCCTTTGGCCCCCTTGGCTCTCCTCTAAGTCACAATGTTGTGCTACTAGGAAGTGACTTTTATTCTAAAAGTGAGTCATGTCCCCTTACCCTCACCTTTTTTATTCATAAATAACTATAGAAGGCAAAAATAAGCAAAATCGAATATTCCAATTAGCCATGGCTAATTAGGAATATTACAGTCTCCCCCGGCAAAATGTTGCTTGTCCTCAAGCAACTGAAGTGATGGATGCTGCAAGATTTTCTCATTCTCCGAAGTGGCATCCTCATCCGGCAAATTCTTCCACCTCACCAAGAATTCCCGGACCGTCCTGCTCCGCAGCCGCCTCTCTCCGGTAACAATAATAGCCTTTGGCTGCAACACCAAATGCTCCTCATCATCCATGGGTGGTAGCTCATCTGTCACTGTCACCTGCTGCTCCAATGCCTTCTTCAGGCATGATACATGAAAAACGTTATGAATCTTGCTGCCTTGGGCAGCTCCAACTCATATGCAACCTGTCCAATCCTGCGTATCACTCTGTATGGCCCATAAAAGTGGGGCTTGAGCTTCTCAGCCCCCTTCTGCTTCAGTGACGACTGTCAGTATGGCTGTAATCGTAGGTAGAGCATGTCCCCTACCTCACACTGTCTCTCCACTCGACCCCTGTCAGCATACAGCTTCTGCTGGTTCTGCGCTGTAGCCATGTTATCATTGAGAGCTCGGAGGATATCCAGGCTCTCTTGGATCCAAATCTTGGCTCTCGGAGCCTTGCTATCACCAAACATCATGTCAACAAAAGATAAAGGATGATACCCATACAAAGCATAGAATGGTGACATACCAATGGACATGTGATGTGTAGTGTTGTAGCAGTACTCCCCTAGATGCAGCCACTTCAGCCATGCTCTCTGCTGCCCACTGACATAGTTACGCAAGTAGCCCTCCAACCACTTGTTAACTATCTCTATCTGTCCGTCTGTCTGTGGGTGATAACTGGTGCTCGGTGTCAACTCCGTCCCCACTAGCCGAAAAAGCTCCTGCCAAAACCCACCCATGAAACGACTGTCCCTGTCACTGACGATGGTCTTAGGAAGACCATGTAGCCTGAAGACCTCTCTGAAGAACAGCTCGGCCACCTGTGCTGCTGTGTAGTGTGCGGATATGGCAAAGAAATGTGCGTACTTCGTCAGCCGGTCAACGACGACAAAGATACAATCCTTGCCCTGTACCATGGGCAACCCTGTGATGAAGTCCATTGAAATACTCTCCCATTTCCCCTCCGGAATGGGAAGAGGCTGCAATAAACCCGCGGGATGGCTCATCTCCCCCTTGTTCCTCTGGCAAACGTCGCACTCCCGGATATGTTGGAGTACGTCCTCCTTGAGGCCCTTCCATGAGAACCTCTCTCTGATGGCCTTGTAGGTTTTGGTAAACCCTTGATGGCCGACCAATGGTGAATCATGTGATGCCTGGAGTATCTTCTTCTTGAGCTGAGATCCCCTAGTCAAGAAGATCCGATCCCTGTAGTAGATGATCTCATCGACCACCCTGTACCTGTCATTTGCCACCTGCCCATCCAAAACCTCACATGCAAACCTGTCCTTGGAGTACTCTACTAAGAGTCGAACCCTCCAGTCTGTGTCCAAGCTCATAAGAGACAACGTGGTTGGTCTACGTGAAAGAGCATCTGCTATACCATGTTGTTCTTACCCTTGACATACTCAATGCCAAAGTCATATGCTTGGATCTTGCTGATCCACTTCTGCTGCCTCTCGTGTAGCTGCTTCTGCTCCAAAAAGAATCTGAGGTTGTTGTGATCAGTCCTCACCCTAAACCTATTACCCACTAAATACTGTTGGAACTTGGCCAATGCATGCATGATGGCCAGCATCTCCTTGTCGTATATATAATACAACCTCTCGTGCGGAAGGAGCTTCCGACTCTCATAGGCTATAGGGTGACCTCCCCGCATCAATATTGCGCCGATCCCCTCTCCCAACGCGTCACACTCCAAAACAAATGGCTGCGTGAAATCTGGCAATGCAAGCACTGGGCAGCTGCTCATAACCTCCTTGAGCCTGTCAAAGGCTTGCTGCGCTGTATCCGACCAACTGAAAGCCCCCTTCCTCGTCAAATCTGTCAGGGGTGCAGCAAGCTGTGAGAAACCCTTGACGAACTTCCTGTAGTAAGTACAAATGACAATGAACCCCCGGAGTTCTGTCACATTTCTCGGCTCCAACCACTCTCTAATGGCCTTGATCTTCTCCTCGTGGACTCTCACTCCGTCCACCCCTATGATGTGTCCCAAATACAACATCTCCGTCAACCCAAACTCACACTTGGAGTGTTTGGCATAGAACTGCTGCTCCTGCAAGATACACAACACTGTCTCAATGTGTTGGAGATGCTCCTCCCAAGTCCTGCTGTAAATGAGAATGTCATCAAAGAATACCAACCCAAACTTCCTCAAGTGACTGCGGAAGATGTGATTCATGCAGGACTGAAATGTGGCGAGGGCATTGGTTCGCCCAAAGAGCATCACCAAGAACTCAAAGTGCCCATAGTGACACCTGAAGGCGGTCTTGGGAATGTCTTGCTCCCTCACGCGGATCTGATGGTACCCAGTGTTGGCATTATGATACAGGTGGTTGTCCTTGATGGCAACTCACTCAGAGGTATGATACAAGTGTTGTCCTTGATGACAACTCACTCAGATAACAGATCATAGTGCAGCAGGTCAAGAGAAAGGTATACGCAGGTTAACCTTGATGAAAGTGCGTATACACGCGGGCTAGCAGAACAAAAGGCGCGTATACGTACACACACAGGTTCATAGAATGAAAGGCGCGTACATATTGGAAAACTAAGTTTTGGTCCGTGGTATTTGGTCCATGGTATTTTGGTATTGGTCCATGATATTTGGTCCGAAGTGTTGACCCCAGGTATTGGGTCTAAGGTATTGGTTCTACATGGTTTTGGACCATGGTATTGAGAGAGGCCTAAACCTATATAAGGAGAAGATCATTAGGCCAAGAGGAGCAAGGGTGAAAAGGATTGAATATCTGATGAAGTGTGAGATCTAGTATACTGGTTATGGGTTTGTGATGCTTAGCTTGATCTGAATCAAGGATGCACCTATCCGGTTGATGATGGATGATGGATCGGGATCATGAGGTTTGGAATGTATTATCATTATATGGTTTGCTCATGGATAGACTAGATCGGAATTATTGACGCATGTTTTATTGTATGAATGTTATGATCCAGGTATGACTGATGTCTGGAAAAGCTGCAATGTTATGAGTAAATATTTGCAGATCTGTACACGGGTTGGCTTTGGTAAAAGCGCGTATGTACGCCAGTTTGGTTCATCGTAGTAGCGTATACATTATGAGATATGATATTTGAAGTTATAGTTGGATCTGGTTATTGTTGCAGAGTTCTGTTGTCTATTCTGTGTTTTGGTGACTGTGTTGTCGACAGGGTTTCAGTGTGTCAGTATTGGATGATTTAGAGATAGGTGATGCAGGTGTAGTTGATGGGTGTTTTGCAGTGGTGATTGATTTTGTGCTTCAATGTTGTTGATGGGTCCAGTATGAAAATTGGATGAAACGTGGCCTTCAGATCATGGTGTTGTGCTTTAGGAGTATCTAGTATGAAAATTTATGAAACGTGGTCCTTGGAGGAAGAAAGATCGTAGCCTTCAGTAGGCCGGTGTTGGAAATACTGAGAGGGGGGGTGAATCAGTATTTCTTTTTCCCACTATTGTTTTTTTTTCCGGGGAAAAAAGCAACTTTTTATTAGTAGAATAAAAGTTTGGATCCAGTTGTTCTTAAGCCACGTAGGGCTTAATGAAGCATTCACAGCTCAACCCGCAGGGAGCTTTTTTGCTGTTTGTAGCCTGAGAGAGTCTTCCTCCCAAGAGGAGGATGAAAAACCATTATAAACGATAGAACTAAAGTTATCTGGAGTCTCCTTAATGGAAAACAACTCCATAACAGACAAAAAAATAGTGTCCACCTGCACTGTGTATGATCAAAAAAATTTGAGAAGTTTGAAGGCCGTGATCGAACAGCCGAAAAGAAGAGAACAGCTAAGGAGAAATATATACAAAATATTAAAACAGCATATAAAGAGAAAGCTGATAAAGAGCCAACAAAAAAGGGGCGGATCATAAAATTTGTTGTTAATGCTACTGATCATAAGGAGGCTGGTCTGATCTGAAAGACTGCCCTTGGTATATCTCTTCTATCGCCCAGCTGTCCGGATCCTGTTGTAAACCTGCCTTAGATAACTGATCGGCTTCTTCGTTCCTTTCCCTGTAGATATGACATAATGAAAACCTGTTAAAGAGAGTCTTCAGATATAAAATCTCTTCAACAATTGTCATTAAAATTTGATTTTGGCAAGCAGCTAAACCATTGATCCAATTTATAACATTAAGAGAGTCCCCAAAACCCCCACTATTGTTTTACTAGTTAAAACATATATATTCAGAACACAAGATGAACAACAAGAATAAATGCTTTTATTAATATAAACTATGCAGTACAATAGATACAATATATAGATGGTCACAAACAGTTGCCAAGTTCCAACTTGGACTTTGGTGAGGCTCCAACCTCCAGAGCACCAACTCTATTTTGCCAAGACACCAATCTTGGACTTAGGAGCACCAACTCCCAAGGACTTCAATCCTTCCTGCTTCTGAGGCATCAACCCCAAGGACTCCAATCCTTCTTGCTTCTGAGGCACCAACCCCAAGGACTCCAATCCTACTTACTTCTGAGGCACCAACCCCAAGGACTCCTATCCTTCTTGCTTTTGAGGCACCAGCCCCAAGGACTCCAATCCTGTTCAATTCTGCTCTCAGAACTCTTCTCTACTGAGTTCTGTCTATTTACAGCTTCACTGTAGTCTCCAAACTACAGTATCAATGACAACCAATCTTCTCTTGAAGTAGTCTTCCCAATTCTTCATACTGCCCACACAGAGTGTCCAGTACCCTTCATGACTTCTGATAATGTCTTCATGCAGCTTTAGTCAGTCTACTGTTAGCTAAACTAAGCTCTGCATAAAGAACAACTTCTTATTGAAGCTTATAATCTCAACTGGTTGCTTCTCCCCTTCGACTGTCTGTTGTCTTGTTAGCCCTGCTGCCCTCTTTCTGTTCTGTTGGATCCTCTCGCTGCCTCTGTCTCCTCCAGCTTATTTCCACAGTGTTCAACAACCTTCAACAACATTTACTGCTGCTGCTTCTGCTATCTCACACTCTGGTTCTTCACCATCCCAACCGCCACACACAGTCCTGTGTTTTTGCTATTTTATTCATTCCATGTCTCTGTCCATTCGTTTCCTCTTACATGCTGACTCTTTGGCTTCCTCCTCAGTTGCTATCGTTTCCTCTGACTCGCTTGATCTTCTATGCTCACTTGACACTTTGGCTTCCCAATCCATGGCTTCCTCTATCTATCCGAGCGTTCCAATATTCATAGGACACGTTCAATCAATGGCTGGGTCCAAACGATCCACCGAAGAACACATCTTCCTAGTTAAAACTGTAACAGCGCTCCGTTTGGCAATGATGTCGGGCATACACAGAGTTTTGTTTCATTTAACGGACAGCCACGTCCAATGGCAATTTGTATCGCCATGAATCAGCCTCTTGAACTTTAGTTCAGGCCTCCTGAACTATCGAGAGCGTTATTGTATTGCATTTCTACTTCCAAACCCCGCGCAGGTCAAATATCAAATTACACAGGAATATGATAAAAACACAGGCAAACACTAAAGGGTGGACTTCAGAAAATATCACACTCATATTTATTTTTGCATCGGGTCCGCGCTTAAATCGCAATCGGCGATTCGTGACTCCCGGGGATCCTTTATATATTGCAACCATGACTTCGCCGATGGCCGATGGCCGATCCTCCACTGCTCCAATGGATCGGATGCGATATTGAATTAAACAGCAGTTGATAACCCCTTCGGGTCCGTGTGTAATCGCAATCGGCCCTTCTAGTCAGACAGGCGATGGGCAGATGCGATAAAACATTTAACCATAACACAATCCCACGTCGGGTCCGTGTTATTATCGCAATCGACGTTTTTAATGTGGCAGGCCTAAACCACTTGCGATACCCGCTCCGAACTGACGGATGCGATATATCATAAGGCTGGTTTTAATGCCTTCATCGGGTCCACAACCGTATATCGCAATCGGAGGTTTCGGGAGTGACAGCCCTTTGAGACCAGCGACATAGCGGATGCGATATTACATTTAGGCAGTTTATAATGGAGCCGCGAGTCCATGTTATTATATCACCTCTTTATATATATACTCCTCCGCTCTTTGTATGCCTCTGTTATACTTTTTTTATAATATATATATATATATATATATATATATTGCTCCGCTTATGAACCTTACTCTGCCCTATGAGATATGCGATAGCTCTACTCCTCCGATTGAATATTCCTTTGGCACTATTGCTCCGATAGCTGTGATTGCTGCGTCCTATGGATATATGGCTCCCGATAGGCTGTTAAATGCATGCATATATATGTCTGTTCTACTTTGGCATATATATATGGCTCCCATGGCTGTTAATTGCATGCATTGTTCCTCTGATGACCCTGTGTGCTCCTCTCGTCTCCGTTGTGGCTCCTTAGGCTTGTTTGCATGCATATAACCCTATTGTGGCATACATTGCTCTCGATAGCTCTGTCTACTTCCTCTGTGGTCTATCTCCTCCTCGATAACTCTGTGTGCTCCTCTTCTTTGGCTCTGTTCTACTCGCTTAGTTTGCTCCTGTAGTTCCGCTAATTCTGTTTCCGCATATATATATATATATATATATATATATATGGCTCGTATTGTAGCTCCTCTTGCAGCTCCTCTAACTCTGTTCGCATATATATATATATTATATATATATATGTGTGTGGCTCCTCTTGTAGCTCTGTCTGCTCCTCTTGTCTCCATCTGCTCCTCTTGAGCTCCTCCGATGGCTCTGTTTGCTCCTCTCATCTCCATCTGCTCCTCCTCTATATATTGCTCCTCTTGGCTCCTCTTGGCTCCTCTCGGTCCGATAAGTCTGTCTGCTCCATTTGCTCCTCTTCTTTGGCTCCGATATGCCTCCTTGCTCTGATATGCCTGTTTTGGCATATATATTACAGGCAACGTTCCTCTTGCTCTGGTATGGCTTTCCTTGCTGTGAATGCCTCTCTTGCTCTAATATCTTGTAGTGTGCTTTGATATGCCTCCTTAGGTAGCTCCTCTTTGCTTATGGCTTGGCTTTCCTGATGGCCTTGCTCTTGTCTCTTCATGAATGTGCTCTGCATCCCCTAGGCTTCATGTCATCCTCTAGTATTCAGAATATTGCCATGTTGACATCAATGACAACCTAGGTCAACAATCTCCCCCTTTGTTATTGATGGCAATATTCTTCTTCTCTCCCCGTTTGACATCAATGGCAAAGGAGTGCTCTGGGACTCCCCCTATCAAACTGCTTCTGTTCTTCATGAATGGTAGATCTTCATGGGTCTGTGACTCCCCCTGTCATAGTGCTCTTCTTCTTCAAGATAGAAGGATTGATTCTTTATCATCTTCATGTCTCAGAACTGCTTTATCATGGCTTCAACAATGCTTAAGGATGCTCTACTTTAATGCTTTCATTCAGATTGCAAATGGTCATACACAAGTGTCCAAGTCCAGGCTTTCATGCTCAATCCATATTGATGTCTCCATAGGCAGAATTGAGAGACCTTCATAGTTCGAATCAAGAGAGAGACTGCTACTGAGATTGTCTTTCTTCAGATCTGAGTTTATTTGTGTCTTTGTGCTTCCCCTTAAGTTACTGCCATCTAGTATTCAATCATCATTGCATTTGGACAAAAATGTGAGGGGTTGTGCCTTGCTGTTGCTATACTCCTTAAGTGATCTGTATCAGCTTAAGTTATGCTTGACTGCACAACATTCTCCTTCCTATGAGCCATCTTTTCCTTGCGTTCTTGTACATATCTCTGCAGATTCAAATATCCAATCTGTGACTGCCTTCTAAATACAATTGCTGATCTGCATCCTTTTACAATGCTTCAGTGTGTTATATGCTGCTAGTTGCTCTTACTTCAAACTCCATTCCAGATGTATCTGTTTGTTTGAAGACTGCCTCTATCAGTGTCCAGAATTTATCTGTTCTCACATTTAATTCCTGAGGTAATACATTCAGCATCTGTAATATCAACACCATAATTATTTCTCCAATTACAGAATCATGTTCTTCAATGGAGTATTCCTGAGAAATGATCTTCATCAAAAAATGATTGTTAATATAGCTCAATAAGGATTTCATAGGGACCCTTTCACTAATAGCTTCAGCAATAATGATCAAGAATTACAGGCTCCCCCTAACTGTATGCATCATCTCCTTTTGGCAGAGTCTTCTCATAAAATGCTTAGATTGGCTAGAGAGCTCAAGGGACTTTCGGACTGTATTTCCTTCCTTCTCCATACTTGTGTAACTTTCTTCTTTTGCATGGTTCTAGCTTGTGTAAGAGCCCATGTTAAGTTACAATCGTGTGCCATATGACCGATGTTATGACACTTGAAGCATTCTACATTGTTCATGAATAAGAATTCATGATTTTTTTCTGCAAAGTTGTTTCTTGGAGGTTGTCGGAGACTATAACATCTATCTCTATGGAATGGATATGCCTTACAGTCTTTTGCCATGTGACCAAAGTTTGAACAAGAATAACAATAACCAAAAAATGAACTTTGGTACCTGGGAGGTGGAGGTTTCCTTGATGTACTTCTGAAGCCTTTCTGCCTTGAGATCCTTTGATGATAACCATTGCCTCTTGTATCTTTGATATCATCTACATTTCTTCTTGGAGCTGGTTTTCTTCTTGGAGCAGGATTTCTTCTATTGTAGCCTTGATTTTTCTCCTTGCCTTTGCTGGAGCTGGGAGCATCACCATTTCTTTCTGTCTTCTTTATATCTCTTTTGTTTGAAGCATTTTCATTCTTGTTTGAGGATTCTCCTACATATCCGAGACCTGATTTATCAGATGGACTTCTATGATAGCTGAGCATGTCATCCAAAGCCTGAGAGCTCTTCAAGATTTTGTTCATCCCTTCAACCTTTTTCCTGAGGAGGACAATCTCTTCTTCCAATCCTTCACACTCACTATTCTTCTTTGCAAGTTGTTCCTCAATTTCTTCCTTGCTACGAGTAGCTTCAGCTGCTACTATTTTAAGGGAGATGATATCTGACTTCATTTTGAAGATTTCTTCATTCTTTGCTTGACTGCTCTCCATTCTCTTCTCAACTCCTTGTGCCTGTTTCCTGGCTTCTTGTAATTGAGACTTAAGGGAGGAGACCTCTACCTTGTACTGACCAATTTCTTCTTCAAGTTTGTTCACGCTCTTGTGCCTTTGATCAAGTTGACTTGACAAGGTATTTTCCTGCTTCTTTGCTTTATTCAATTGATTTGTCATGGATATCACTTCTTCATGATGCTTTCTTTTGCTTTGATGAAACTCCTTCTTAAGCTTGGCAAGCTCTTCATCCCTTTCTTGTACTTGAAGCTTGACGAGGTCAACTTTCTTCCTTGTTTGATCTTGGTTAACAACTGGAGCTATCTACTTAAGTGCCTCATTTTCTTTTTTCAAATTGTTAATCTCTTCCATGGCTGTCATAAGTTGAGCAAGGAGTTCTTCTACAAAGTCTTTTTCATTCTCTTCATCTTCTTGGTCTGCTTCAGCCTTGATGTCATCATTCTCATTTTCAGTTTCTATGATGGGTTCTGGATTTCCTTCTAGATTTCCATTATCTTCTTGACTGATGGTCAATGCTCCTTTTGAGTGAAGGTCATGAAGTTTGTCCCATATACCCTTTGCTAATGAACATTTTCCTAGATTGTTTTTTACAGAATCAGGTAGCCCATTCAAGATTGCCTTTACTGCTTTTGCATTGTACTCCTTGGATTCCTCATCCATACTGCTATCATCACTCACAAATTTCCAGATTTCAAAGCCTTGAGTCTGTAAGAAATTCCTCATTCTTGCTTCCCATATATTAAAGTTCCCATTGAGCCTTGGAGCCTCCTCAAATTCATTGTCTTCTATTTTAGTAGTAGAGGGAGACACATCCTTAGGAGGATTGGAGACTTTCTTCCTTGACCTCGCCATTTGTGTTCTAAGAGTCAACCTTCAAGCTGTTAAGTTTTGAATGAAGGAACCTGCTCTGATACCAATTGTTGGAAATACTGGGGGGGTGAATCAATATTTCTTTTTCCCACTATTGTTTTACCAGTTAAAACATATATATTCAGAACACAAGATGAACAACAAGAATAAATGCTTTTATTAATATAAACTATGCAGTACAATAGATACAATATATAGATGGTCACAAACAGTTGCCAAGTTCCAACTTGGACTTTGGTGAGGCTCCAACCTCTAGAGCACCAACTCTATTTTGCCAAGACACCAATCTTGGACTTAGGAGCACCAACTCCCAAGGACTTCAATCCTTCCTGCTTCTGAGGCATCAACCCCAAGGACTCCAATCCTTCTTGCTTCTGAGGCACCAACCCCAAGGACTCCAATCCTACTTACTTCCGAGGCACCAACCCCAAGGACTCCTATCCTTCTTGCTTTTGAGGCACCAGCCCCAAGGACTCCAATCCTGTTCAATTCTGCTCTCAGAACTCTTCTCTGCTGAGTTCTGTCTATTTACAGCTTCACTGTAGTCTCCAAACTACAGTATCAATGACAACCAATCTTCTCTTGAAGTAGTCTTCCCAATTCTTCATACTGCCCACACAGAGTGTCCAGTGCCCTTCATGACTTCTGATAATGTCTTCATGCAGCTTTAGTCAGTATACTGTTAGCTAAACTAAGCTCTGCATAAAGAAGAACTTCTTATTGAAGCTTATAATCTCAACTGGTTGATTCTCCCCTTCGACTGTCTGTTGTCTTGTTAGCCTTGCTGCCCTCTTTCTGTTCTGTTGGATCCTCTCGCTGCCTCTGTCTCCTCCAGCTTATTTCCACAGTGTTCAACAGCCTTCAACAACATTTATTGCTGCTGCTTTTGCTATCTCCCACTCTGGTTCTTCACCATCCCAACCGCCACACATAGTGCTGTGTTTTTTCTATTTTATTCATTCCATGTCTTTGTCCATTCGTTTCCTCTTACATGCTGACTCTTTGGCTTCCTCCTCAGTTGCTATCGTTTCCTCTGACTCGCTTGATCTTCTATGCTCACTTGACAATTTGGCTTCCCAATCCATGGCTTCCTCTATCTATCCGAGCGTTCCAATATTCACAGGACACGTTCAATCAATGGCTGGGTCCAAACGATCCACCGAAGAACACATCTTCCTATTTAAAACTGTAACAACGCTTCGTTTGGCAATGATGTCGGGCATACACATAGTTTTGTTTCATTTAACGGACAGCCACGTCCAATGGCAATTTGTATTGCCATGAATCAGCCTCTTGAACTTTAGTTCAGGCCTCCTGAACTATCGGGAGCGTTATTGTATTGCATTTCTACTTCCAAACCCCGCGCAGGTCAAATATCAAATTACACAGGAATATGATAAAAACACAGGCAAACACTAAAGGGTGGACTTAAGAAAATATCACACTCATATTTATTTTTGCATCGGGTCCGCGCTTAAATCGCAATCGGCGATTCGTGACTCCCGGGGATCCTTTATATATCGCAACCATGACTTCGCCAATGGCCGATGGCCGATCCTCCACTGCTCCGATGGATCGGATGCGATATTGAATTAAATAGCAGTTGATAACCCCTTTGGGTCCGTGTGTAATCGCAATCGGCCCTTCTAGTCAGAGAGGCGATGGGCGGATGCGATAAAAGATTTAACCATAACACAATCCCACGTCGGGTCCGTGTTATTATCGCAATCGACGTTTTTAATGTGGCAAGCCTAAACCACTTGCGATACCCGCTCCGAACTGACGGATGCGATATATCATAAGACTGGTTTTAATGCTTCCGCCGGGTCCACAACCGTATATCGCAATCGGAGGTTTCGGGAGTGACAGCCCTTTGAGACCAACGACATAGCGGATGCGATATTACATTTAGGCTGTTTATAATGGAGCCACGGGTCCGTGTTATTATATTGCCTCTCTATATATATACTCCTCCGCTCTTTGTACACCTCCGTTATACTTTGTTTATAATATATATATATATATATATTGCTCCGCTTATGAACCTTACTCTGACCTATGCGATATGCGATAGCTCTACTCCTCCGATAGAGTATTCCTTTGGCACTATTGCTCCGATAGCTGTGATTGCTGCGTCCCATGGATATATGGCTCCCGATAGGCTGTTAAATGCATGCATATATATGTCTGTTCTACTTTGGCATATATATATGGCTCCCATGGTTGTTAATTGCATGCATTGTTCCTCTGATGACCCTGTGTGCTCCTCTCGTCTCCATTGTGGCTCCTCAGGCTTGTTTGCATTCATATAACCCTATTGTGGCATACATTGCTCTCGATAGCTCTGTCTACTTCCTTTGTGGCTCTGTCTCCTCCTCGATAACTCTGTGTGCTCCTCTTCTTTGGCTTTGTTCTACTCGCTTAGTTTGCTCCTGTAGTTCCGCTCGTCCTGTAGCTCCTCTTGCAGCTCCTCTAACTTTGTTCGCATATATATATATATATATATATATATATTATATATATATATATTATATATATATATGTGTGTGGCTCCTCTTGTAGCTCTGTCTGCTCCTCTTGTCTCCATCTGCTCCTCTTGAGCTCCTCCGATGGCTCTGTTTGCTCCTCTCATCTCCATCTGCTCCTCCTCTATATATTGCTCCTCTTGGCTCCGATATGCCTCCTTGCTCTGATATGCCTGCTTTGGCATATATATTACAGGCAACATTCCTCTTGCTCTGGTATGGCTTTCCTTGCTGTGAAGGCCTCTCTTGCTCTAATATCTTGTAGTGTGCTTTGATATGCCTCCTTAGGTAGCTCCTCTTTGCTTATGGCTTGGCTTTCCTGATGGCCTTGCTCCTGTCTCTTCATGAATGTGCTCTGCATCCCCTAGGCTTCATGTCATCCTCTAGTATCCAGAATATTGACATATTGACATCAATGACAACCTAGGTCAACAGCCGGCGCCTACGTACTGGTGAACATATCGGCCAGTGCAAGAGCCAGGGGGTTGGAGCTGCCTTCCAGTAGCAGCTGGAAAACGAGTGAAGGTTGGAGCCTTCAGTAGGTTGGCGCATACGTACTAGTAAATGGATCAGCTAGTACAAGAGCTAAGGGGGTTGTAGCTCCCTTCCAGTAGAAACTGGAAAATGAGAGAAGGTTGTAGCCTTCTGCAGGTAGAAGCCTGCGTACTGGTATAAGACTGCTCCAGTACAGAAATATTGTAAAAAGAAGTTTCTTATTAAAAGAAGATAGAGACGAATTGCAGCAGGTGGTTTTCACCCACATTGGGTTTCCACCTTACATCATGGTGTTCATGTGTGCTTCTTATGTGTGATGATCTGTTCTGTTTTACTGCACCTGTTCACTGTTCATATGGTTAATAATGTTCTGATGCACTCATTGAAGATGAATTAATTGAATCATAAGTTTACTGGATATACGCTAGTTGCATTTGACACAGATGCGTGTACACGCGGGTTCCATTAACTGAAGTAGTGTATATATATCTGAGTATGAAAATGAAAAAGTGTTTGATTTGCTAATACTGATTCACCCCCCGTCAGTATTATTTCCAACAACCAGATCTCAAATCAATCTTTGAGAAGAACCGTGCTCCTCTCAACTCATCCATCAACTCGTCGATCCTGGGTATGGGGTACTTGTTCTTCAGTGTCTTCTTGTTCAAGGCTCTGTAGTCAATGCACATTCTCAATGTGTCGTCCTTCTTCTTGACCAACACCACGGAAGAAGCGAAAGGACTCGTGCTCGATCGAATGTGCGCAAGAGCCAGTAACTCCTGGATAGCCCGCTCAATCTCATCCCGATAGGCCTTGGGGTGCCTATAGGGGGTGGTAATCACTGCATGTATGCCCTGCTCAAGCTCGATGGTGTGGTCGAACCCCCTGTCCGGTGGCTGTCCCGGTGGAATCTCCCCAAACACTATGGCATACCTGTTAAGGATGCACTGTATCTCCGGATGTACCGTCTGCCCTGTAGTCCTTGTCTCTAATGCATGCAGCTCCACTGCCCACTCTACATCTCCCTTTCGGAAGACTGCCTCCATCTAATGAGCCGAAACAGTCTGAGGCGGATATGTGTGCTGTCCCCGTATCTTCTCATGCCTCCCTGTTTTCTCATCATCCCACTCCATCTCTAGGGTCTTCCAATCTGTCTTGACCTTCCCTAGAGTGATGAGCCACCGAACACCTAGTATCATGTTGGTGTCCGGAATATCGACCACGAAAAAGTGGTCAGTCAATGTGTAGGTGCCCATCGTCACTGATAGCTCTGGAACATAACGAGCACACATCATGGTCTGATCTCCTAGGACCAAAACTGAAAACCCATCGAAGCTCTTTGTCTGTATACCTCTCCGCTCAACCATCTGTGCATCGATGAAGTTGTGGGTTGCCCCACTGTCAACCAAAATTGATACTCGCTGGCTACGTACTGTCCCCCGTACGCGTAGCGTCAAATACTTGGGAATTCCTCGCAATGCTGCAAGGGCCCCTCCAGTAGGTGCAAAAGATGTACCACCTGCTGCTGGTGGTGGAGGTGGCAAAGGACCCTGCACGACATGACTATCTCCTGCCTCTACATCATCCTCCTCATCCTCTTCCCCGCTGCTCTCGGAGAAGACCTCAATAAAATGTGCTTTGCCAGCAGCACATCTGTGTCCTGGTGCCCACGACTCTTGAAAGGTGAAGCACAACCGCTTCTTCTTCAGCTCCCTCCTGACATCATCGTCAATCTGTGCTCGTCCTGGATTCCCCTTTGAAGGTGGAATCCTCACATCCTTCCCCTTAGACTGGAAAGTCTGTCTCTGGGGGTAAGGTGTCCGGGTCTTGGGTAAGACATCCTGTAAGTCCTGGGTCCTGCTAATGGCGTCTTGGAGTGCGTCTGGTCTAGTGGATCAGACTAAACCCCGAAGTAGCTCTGCTAACCCCTCAACATACATATAGATGCTCCGTGTCGTGGATAGATCTGGCACCATCACTGAGACCCTCAAGAAATCTGCAATGTAGGTCTCTGGGCTCCCTGTCTGTTTGAGCCTCGTCAGCTCAACAAAATGCTGCTCCGGATCCCTCCGATCAAATCTCTCTATCAATCTCCTGGTGAACTCGGCATGCGTCGTCATTGTGGAGTGTCCGAGTGTAACCATCCCATGAAACCACCAATCCTGGGCCTCACCATCCAAATGTAACATTGCCACCTTGATGGCCTCTATCTCCGACATCTGGTTAAGCTGGAAATAAATGTCCAGCTTCTCTACTCAAGACTTTGCTGAACTGCTTGATGAACCATCAAACGTAGGCAAGTGGAATCTACTAGCTGCACGGTGAGTGTCCCCATCATGATAATGCTGGTATCCTCTGTGATGGTCGCGGGGTCTACTATCCTGCTGGAGATGAACAAAGTCTCTGAATGAGAGAGCGTCCCTGAACTCCTGCCCATAGGCCTGGTACTCTACAAAATAATCGCCCATATGACCGGGCTCTACCTCCTGCTGGGCTCCGGCCCTCGTGTCTGCTCCTAAGAAAGTGGGCATGCTAGAGCGTGTAGGGGCATGTGAGGCCACCTGCTGCACAGTATCACGCTGCTCTGGCAAATGATGGGATGCACCTGATCCCTCACCACCCTGAAAAATCTGTGGGCTCTCACGCTGTCTGGCCTCTACTGTCGTGAATCTCTGCCCCATCACCTCAATCTGCCTCGATAGATCCTGCATTGATTTGAGGAGCATGCCCGCAAATCTCTTCCCGTCCTCATCTGCCATCGGAGCCTCCTGCTCTGCGTCCACCCTAGGCTTCTTTTGTTCTGTGTCCACCACCGGAACACAGTCTCCCTCTCCGTAGGTGTTCTCCAACGTACGCCTAGTGTCTCTGTATCTCCTAACTCTGTAACAGATGTAGGGTTTTCCCCTGGTGTCATAGATTGCTAGCTCCACAGGTTGAGCCAGATCTATGCTCTGATATCACTGTAATATCCCGTTTCAGAGATATTCCCCAAAACCTCAGTAACTCCAACCAAATACGTACAAATGATATAATAATCGGGAAACTCAAAATGATAAAAATAACAGTGGTGCAACATATAATAATGCAAACATGAAATATAAGCAGATACTCGAGAAATGCTGAGAAAAATGCTAAGCCATTTTATTATACTGAGTAATGGAGTGAGTACAGGAGGTGATCAGAAGGATGGCACCTCGACTTGCACCAGGCAAGTGAAGAAATACACTCAGAATAGCAAAGGAATGGCCTCTCTCTGAATTGCTTGGATGATGCTAGAGAACTGCCGTGCTGCTACTACTGCTGGAAATCAAATGAGGATTTGGGGTTGTTCCCCTCCTCAGAAAATGCTGAAACTCTGGAATCCACCTCTCCTCAGAAAACCCAGAAAAACCCAGAAAGATTTTCTGAAATGGCCAACCCTCGAAAATCACCCCCCTTGGGGAATCACACAATCCCTCAAGGCCCTGCGCTGCCACTGAGTAGAATCCTCCAAAATATTGCTTAAACTCTGCCAAACTCCTCCAATATGCAAGAGTTGATCCCTTGCTCAATATCCCAGCTCAACTCCTCCACAAATCCTCAACCTGGAACTGCCCCCAGAAGAACTGCGTCCCTCTCTCTCAAGACTGCGCAGTCCTCCAATGCTCAACTCCACCCAAATGCCAAAGATAAAAACTACTGCAAAAGTCTGCTGAAAATACCTTGCCCGAGTAGGCACTTGAAGTCCCCCGGGGCTAAGGGTGAGATCTCCGAACGAAGACACTCAGTGCACTAAACAGTGCTGCAGATAGGCTAAACAGCCAGCGTGCTCCAAGTCGAAGTGACTAGCTCAAATGCTCATAATCGAATGCTAAAATGAAGAAGCTCCTCTCTCCTTTATAGCCTTTGCCTCTCTCAATCCCAAGGCCCACCTTCTCCAGTGTAATTCCTCTCTTGCCACGTGTTTCTTTCCTTCTGCGCAGTCCCTCCAAGTGTCTGCGTGGGCTCCATCTTTGCGTCCCCCTTTGGCCCCCTTGGCTCTCTTCTAAGTCACAATGTTGTGCTACTAGGAAGTGACTTTTATTCTAAAAGTGAGTCATGTCCCCTTACCCTCACCTTTTTATTCTTAAATAACTATAGAAGGCAAAAATAAGCAAAATCGAATATTCCAATTAGCCATGGCTAATTTGGAATATTACACTGTCTGGTGGTTGCAAGTGGCTGCTGGCCGTTGGATGAGGACCATTTAGGAGAAATTTTTTCCCCTATATACACTACACACAGGTGGTGGGTAACAAGTCCCAAGGCCTAACTGATTCATCACCTTGAGTGACATCACTTTGGTTAATGCTCCAAATTTATCATGCAATTATGCAACAACTGATCAATGACTGTCAAGGTGATAGATAAGGAAGGGGTTATGGTTTCCCTTTCTCCTTTCCTGGTTCATCCCTTGTAACACTAGAGAATCTTGATTAATTTTAACAAAACCAAGCAACTTTTTCAGCTCTTGTGTCCGGGAAAGTATCTTTGCCAATTCAAGGAATTGAACTAACACATTCACCTTTGATGAGATGGGTCAAATCAACATTCAAATCTTAAGCTATACCTGTAGAAGGCCCTTGACTGTCAAGGTGATAGATAAGGAAGGGGTTATGATTTCCCTTTCTCCTTTCCTGGTTCGTCCCCTATAACACTAGAGAATCTTGATTAATTTGATCAAAACCAAGCAACTTTTTCAGCTCTTCTATCTGGGAAAGTATCTTTGCCAATTCAAGGAATGGAACTAACACATTCACCTTTGATGAGACTTGGGTCAAATCAACATTCAAATCATAAGCTATACCTATAGAAGGCCCTTTTGATGAAGGTTCACTGGTGGCTCCAGTTATCTGCATAGGTTGCTTATTAACAGGAGCCCTTTGGATTTCCTTTTTGCTTCAGGTTTACATGGAGCTGCGTTATTCCTCTTTTGATAGGTCATCCACTTTTTCTCCTTTTATCATTTTTCTTATTTCCTCTTTAGTGGCCTTTGTTACACAAAATCTAGCACCCACAAAATGTAAAGTTCCAAGCACCAAAGTGGTAGCTTTGTGTAACTTTTGAAGGCTGACCTTTTTGTCCTCAACAACTTTTCCTCACACTTATGTTTGGCTCTTCTCCAACGGAATGGGATCTTCCCTAAGGTAGGATTATGAAGGCTATTGAGTGGAGACTCAAGATGAAGTTTTATGAGTAAGTATTAACAAAACAAAGGTTGTAGTATGGGAAAGGAAATGGGAATGGGGAAGGGGATATGATAAATGAGGGAAAGGAACGAGAAGAGAAAAAGAAAATGGGATGATTTGGGACTTATCTCTATCAATCTATGGGTTAATGGAGTCATGAAACGTTGCATAAAAAAAGAATGAGTTTTTTCACAATCAACTACCTTGAGGTAGGCTATATGGTAGAAAGGGCTAGTCCGTCACATTCAACCTCTTTGGATGAAAGTACTGTTGAAGGAAGTGTAACTAGGTTCAGTCTTCATAAATGTAAGTTTGACTTTTGTATTTATTCAAGAAAAGAGAAATTATTTTTATGATATTTGTCAATGAGTTTCTTGCTCATTGAATTAGGTCAAGCACATGTTTAAGTGCTTCTAGGAAGTCAAGAGTCAATGTATTTATGTAAGACCCTTTGAGGGCATGTTACACTATGTATAAAATAGTATAAAGCTCAAAGGATACCTCCAAGCAAAGTTCCAAGTCCTCTCCATGCAGCAACATCATTCAAATGAAGCAAAACGAAGAAAATAGTGAAGATAGGGTCAAGTCGGCTTGAAGACAGAATGTCGGCCTAGAGGAGTGACAATCCTCTATATATAGAGGCTGTCCACTCCCTCATAATGCATAGAACGCAAGCTTTGAAATCAGCGAAGGTGGAAGTCAAGAAAGTGAAGGGAAAAGGCAAGTCTAAGGGTCTCCAAGACAAGCGAAGAAAGGAGGAAGAAGGCCGAAGTGTAGGGGACTGTTTCTAGGGCTAGAAACAGTCACATGTGCGAGGAGAAGGAGGACAGATTGCAGATATAACAGCAGTAAAATTTCAGTGCAAGATTCGTTGGTGTTTGGGCTAGATATTAGGCCTACAAGGCCTCCCAAGTCAAGCGAAGAAGTCTCACTCTCTAGCGAAGGTGAAAGGACCCTAATTCACTAAGGGTACCCTCCACACGTGAGAAAACTAGGGCAGCAGAACAGCAGTACAGTCATACACCCATATCTCAAGAAGGATCTCGTTTGGTCAACAAAAGAAGAAGTCTACTTGAGCAAAGGATAGAAGAGGAACATCTCATCTAGAAGGCTCACTCAAGGAAGGCTTATCTCTATACTAGAAACAAAGGAGGAGGATGAAGTGCAGGGGAGCAAAGTGCTGGAAGAAGGAAGTCTATGTGCTGGGAAAGAAAGTGCATAAAAGAGGAGAGGACTTGACTTGTGCTTGGAGGACATCCTAGTCAAGGGTCTAGTGTTTGGCAGTGATCAATAAGAAGTTTCAATAAGAGAAACTTACCAAAGGGTTTTCCTCTCTAAGAGAGAGAGGTTTTGGCCTTGGCAGAGAGCCAACATTTGTGTTCTTGTCTTTATGTTTTTGGTAGCAGTTTGATGAAACACAGACACTAATAATAAGAAGAAGATCAAGCTAAGATAATTGTAAAAGTGCTTCACAAACTGTTATCAAGCAGTGAAGAATCCTAACAAACACTAGTGCCGTTAATTCTTCAACAAATACTAGTTTGATATACCTCCATCATTTGATTGCACACTCAAGGGAAAAAGGAACTAAATTTATACATTTAACCTCAAATGTTTGCTGGGAATGTGTTATGGAAACTAGTCTTGTAGGGCTAGTGATGCCACTCATCGATGCTAATATGAAGGTGCCATTTTATGGCTGAAATGTACTTCCAATATGCAACTTAAATTGATAGATGGCAAGTAATTGCAGAAATAAAATAACAAATAAACAAGTTGGAGAACCTCCTTACATTGCTTCCTTCTAAATAAATAATGGGCTCATTACTATGCCTTCAAAATTAGAATGATAGGAAAAAGTCTCCATGAAACATTAACAACAATGAAACTCATGTATGTTTATTTCATTATCAACAACACATTTATTGATCTCAAGTATATTTATAATATGGTTAGAGACAATGTATTTGAATGGATTATCATAATCTTGTAACGATTTGCGTTGTATAATTTAGTTGGCTCTAATATTTAAAAGTCTTCAATATGAATGCCAAGTTTGAGTGTGAAATGAAATGACTGTATGTGAAATCAAGCAACCTGGTCCTTTCATTTTTTGCAGGGTTGGTGAAAAATTGCAAACGCAAGATCTAAACTTGGTTCTACGTTATTTTGGGAGAATGCAAAAATGGCAAGAAGTTTCTCAGGTTGTACATGTGTTCTTTAGCTTTGTTGTTTTCTATATATATATAGATATATTTTAATGTATAAAGTAAGTATGTGGACTAATTCATATTGTTTTTAGAATAAATATACTGATTTTGTAGAAATTTTCTGAACTAGGGCAGTTAATGTAATTTCATAAATTTCACCTTTTTCCTGGAGGTTTCCCTGATCTTGACCCTGTGAATTTTCAGCCTTAGGGCTGTTATGAAATATAAATAAAACATAGCAACAACAAACAATATTTCATCTCTTACCAAACCCAATAAAAAAGGCAGCGTAAGAGAGAAGATACTGAAGTGTGCCAACAAGTTTTAGCCCTCTAGGGCAATCTTAACATTCATAAAACTGATCTAAAATTTACTTTATGATAGCTGTACTTACAGTAGTAAGTCTTCCCTATCTTCTTTAAGATTAATGATGGATCATTTAAGAATTTCAGCTTTAACTCATGTCAAATCAGCAAGACATATGAGTGCTGGAAATTACCAAACCATGAAGATAAATATAGCTGAAAATCAAGCAAAGATAAATACAGCTATAAATCAAACAAACAATAATACAGTTTTGAACAGCTGAAATCTTCATATATATATATATATATATAGATGAAATTCATGTTGATACCATAGTCTCATCCCGAGGCTAGTACAGTGCTCTAGCTCTCCAAAACCACAGCAATGAATGGGTAAGAAAAATCCTAGCCGACAAAATGGAGCTCTGTAATGGACATGTATATTCTAATAGTAATATTACTAGTAATATTAAACAATGTTTAATGAAGTGACACATTACGTAACAAAAAGACATGTCCCATCAACCTCGTGACCCATCAATGTGCATATATATATTGTCATGTAGGTCATTTTAACTGTTATATCATTTGTTCTATCTTATTCCTTCATTCATTATACCTATATGGATTTCAGTTGTGTGTCCTTATGCTGGATATTTCTTTAGTAAATGAACTTTGTCCATTTTATTGGTATCAAAGCTCATTTTTGATCTGGCCTTTGGTCACATTTTCCTGACCCAGTATGACTTGACTTTTGGATGCATTCCAATTTTTCAGAGTTTCTCTGATTACCATGGGATTTTGATTTGTAAATTGCCGTGGATATTCCACTAGACAGTTCGTCACAACAGATCTAATAAATTTATGCCGAGAATCCAAAATCTATACTATGAGGGTTATTTTTTTTAGACTTTTGAATTTATTAAGTCACTGTTTTTATGCGTGTAATATAGAAAATTCAGAAAATAGAGAATTGATGAATATACAATGACTCACAACCATAATAACATAAGATATGACTTGGTGTTATGCAACCAACTCACAAAATAGAAGAAAAGATAGATCAACGACTTGAGAAATAGCTTCTTTGAGGGGGAAACCTCATTTACATCTCATAAATTAACAATTATTTGATGATACAAATGATAAGACCTCCTTGGTATATATAGGAGTCTAAGGGGTCACAATATAATCAGAGCCTACATAACAATAATAATGTAAAGGAACAACAATAACAATAGTGGGTTCTATGGGGCACAACAATAACAATATTGGGGATACATGGGCACAACAATAACAATAGGGGGTTACACTAACAATAACAATAAAGGGGATACACTAGTATTATAGGGACCTAACATGCCCCTCTTTTTCAAAAAAATGTTGTCCTCAACACTTGAGTAGTTCTGGATGCTTCTGTATAGAATTCTCATCCTCCCATGTGGAATCTTCAATGGGTAAGTTTTTCCATTTAATGAGATACTATGAAATTAATTGATTCTGTAGCTGTCGAGTTCTTATTTCCATAACTGCTTCAGGCTCAAATATGATTTTTCCTTCTTCATCAAGTTCTGACAACACTATTTGAACTGAGATCTTGTTGTCGATAACCTTCTTTAAGCATGAAACATGGAAAATTGGGTGTACTAGGGAAGATGCAGGCAACTCCAATTTGTATGCCATAGTACCAATCTTTTGCAACACCTTGTAAGGACCATAATACTTGGGTGATAATTTATTATCCTTCTTAGCTTGCTTGAGGGGCATTTGTTTGTATGGTTGTAGCCATAAAAATACCTAGTCGCCTACATCAAAACTTCTTTCACTGCGATGTTGATCTGCTTGTTGTTTCATTTGATTTTGCGCCAGAGTGAGGTTATCCTTTAAGAGTTGGAGAACTTGTTATTGATGCTTGATGTGATCTTCCACTACTTGAACCTTAGAATTTTCTCTTAAGGATAATGTGATGGATGATATCCATAAAGTGCCATAAATGGGGTCATTTTTGCTGCAGTATGGAAGGAAGTGTTATACCACCATTCAACTAGAGGTAACCACTTGACCCATTGTGTTTATTTATCAAATACAAATCAACAAAGATATCCTTGCAAACATTTGTTCACTATGCCAGTTTGCCTGTCAGATTGAGGATAGTAAGATGAGTTATGAGCTAATTGAGTACCAAGACAAGAAAATAATTCGGTCCAAAAATTTCCAGTGGAAATGGGATCTCTGTCACTTACAATAATCTTTGGGTTTCCATGTAGCTTTTGAATTGTTTCCATAAATGCAGTAGCAACTGTATTGACTTTAAAAGGATGAGAGAATGCACAAAAGTGTGCATACTTGGTAAGTCTATCAACTACCACCATGATGACACTCTTTCCTTCAGACTTGGTAAACTTGTGATAAAATCCATTGGGACCTCCTCCCAACGCTGACTTGGAATGGCTAAATGTTGTGACAGACTTGGGGTTTTAATTGTCTCAACTTTATTTTGTTGGCAAATGAAACATTCTATCACAAACTTTCAAATATTAGATTTAAGTCCATCCCCAAAAAAATCCTTCTTGACCCTGTGGTAAGTTTTTAAAAATCTTGAGTGACCTCCTAAGGTGTAGGTGTGCAATTCCAAAATAATCTTTTGCTTGAGTTGGGAATTCTTATAAAGATATAAGTGATCTTTGTACCATAATGAATCATTTTTCCAGCTAAATGTATCAGATGTATTGGGATCTTGCTGCAACTTTTGAATGAGTGTCCATACCTCTTCGTCATTCTTCCATTCATCCCTTGCTTTGGTTATCCAATCAGAATGGATATGAAATGGCACAAAGCAATGCTTCCACATCCTCATCTTTTTTTGAGAGTGCATCTGCAACAACATTTTGCTTCCTTTTTGTAGATGATTCCAAAGTCATAATTCAACATCTTTGTGACCTATTTTTGCTGCTCTTCTAAAGATAATCTTTGTTCCAAAAAGTATTTAAGACTATCATGATCTGTTTTTACCTTGAAGTGTCTTCCCATTAGGTAAAGTCACCATTGCTTTAGTGCATGTAGTATTGCCAACATTTCCTTCTCATAAATAGGTGTGTGTAAATACAGTGCATGTAGTATTGCCAACATTTCCTTCTCATAAATAGGTGTGTGTAAAAACTTTCCTTTGATTGGACGACTTTCAAAAGCAATGGGTCTTCCTTCTTGCATTAAAATAGCATCAATTCCATTTTCTGAGGAATCACATTCCACAATAAAGGTTTTTGTGAAGTCTGGCATAGCTAAGACCAATGCTTGGTACATTGTCTCTTTAAGATGTTCAAAGGCCTTAGTTGATTCTGGAGTCCAAGAAAATGCATCTTTCTTTAGTAATGTTGTTAGAGGTGCTGCTATTCTCCCATAATTCTTAACAAATTTGTGATAATACCTTGTCAACTTGAGAAATCCTCGAAGATGCTTTATGGTTGTGGGGATTTTCCATTCCTTAATGGCTTTAATTTTGTTAGGGTCTACTTTAACACCCTCATGAGATACAATATGACCCAAATATTCCACCTCATGTACTCCAAATTTTGTTTTGGAGGTTTTTGCATATAATTGTTTCTTTTGCAATAGTTTGAGCACCCTGTCAACATGTTGAACATGATCCTACCAAAACTTGCTGTAGATTAGTATATCATCAAAAAATACTAACACAAATTCTAATCAAGGGTTTGAAAATGGCATTCATCATTGAAATGTGGAAGGTGCATTAGTAAGGCCAAAAGGCATGACCAAAAGTTCATAATGACCCTCATGAGTTCTGAATGATGTTTTCAGAAAGTCTTCAATCTTCATTCTCGATTTGATGATTCCTAAACGAAGATCCAATCTGGTGAAGTAAAATCCAACTACTCATCAACCACAAGAATGGGAAATTTTGTCTTTATTAGTGAGCTTGTTGAGCTCCCTATAATCCGGACTCATATGCCATGATCCATCCTTCTTGTGCACCAATACTACTGGAGTAGAGAAAGAACTTTGACTAGGTTGAATTATACCGACCTCTAGAATTTCTGCAACTATACGATCAATTCACTCTTTTGGGCATAGGGATATCTGTAAGGTCTAATGTTTGGAGGAACACTTCTTGGAATCAAATGAATAGCATGATCATGATCACGAATAGGTGGGAGGCCTTTGGGAGTCTCAAATACCTTGGTTTCAAATTACCATAAGCAAGAATTGTGACTCCATTAAGGCACCAGTCTCATACTTAAAATCTAATCTAATCATCAATCTTGCTAAATTCCCGGTTTAGATCCTGAGGGGGGGGGGTTTTGTGCAACACTGGTCTCAACAGAGGACACTGTTGTTATGTGTTAGTTTTTCTCAAGTTTTATGCTGTTATAATTACTTAAACGATGTAGCATTCAATTTCATTCACCCCAATAATAGTTAAGAAATTACAGATAGAAATGATAAACAATAATGCACAATAGAAGATAGCCAAGCACAATGAGACACAGAATTTTAGTCAAAGACTAAGGCGAAACCCCACAAGGGGGAAAACCCAAATCAATTCTTCTTCTTCTTAGATATTCAATCAAAGTTCAACTGAGATACATAATCCAATTTGTACATCCATAAACAGTCAAAGTCAACTTTTGAGTTTTCGAAGTCAACCAAGTCAAATCCAGTCAAATGGGAGAGAATTATAAGCAATCTGTTACCAGTCAATAGTCTGGTAAAAGGGCCAAATTTCGTACTGCAACTTCCACTGTCAAACTCGGTCAAATCACAGTCAAAGCCTGCGGTCAATGAGCCAATCAAACCCTGTGGTCAAACCAAGTCAACAAGCCAGAATAGGAGTGAATATCTTAGTTAAAGATGGTCAACATATCCTTGCAATTTTTGGCCTTTTTCAATAGTCAAGATCTTGGTCAAACAATCCCTGCAATTCTCGGTCGAAGGAGAAAGAGTTGACTTGTGGTCAACATCAGTCAACATTCTTAGAACAAAGATGATAAGTGCAGTCAAACAAAGTCAAAGTCTCTTGGAATGCTTGGCCTCCAAGACAATCCAAAATCTTGGTTAAACAGATACTCAATACCTTAAGTCAACAAAAGTCAAAGCAAGTCAAAATAGAGAGAAAGAAGCTGGTCATTGCAGAGAAGAAAATGCTCCTTTGACTCCTTTGCACATGTGAGTAGACTCCTGCAATTTCAGATTGAATGAGATGATGTGATGTGTGTCCAAATGATGTCCAATGTTTCTCTATTTATATGTGTGTCATGAGGTGGCTTCACACTGTGGGGTCGACTTGGTCAAACATATAAATATGAATTTTCTTCATTATTTTGCTAATGAAATTTTGACTGAAGCTACCAATTGCAACATTATGGTGATTGGCATATTGTGCAAAATATTATGAATCTAAGAGAAGAATAAGTAGCTCTAATAACATTTGTGGAATTGCAGAGAAGATTGTGAATGTGTTTCTTTACTTTCATGCATTGTTACAAATTTTGGATTGATCAAACTTCTAGATTGCCCACATTACTAAAATCTATACACTTATTTGTGAGAATTCATATTGATTAATGTCAAACTTTGGTGTTTTGGAAGCTTGCGAACTTATGCCTTAACGTATATATTAAAAAAATTAAAAAAATAAAGAAAAATAAAAATGTATATATATGACAAGCCTGTTATGAAATCTAGGATATAAAAATTGCACCAGAGTTGGAGGACGATCTAAATTGAAAACCTATACCTATTTGCAAGAGACTTATCAAGTCTATGGGAGATGTTCACTCATAACATCAATGTTAGTTACTGCTACACGAGAAACGAAAGAAATGAAACAATAACATAGCTAAGTACAAAACACAGCGAAGGGGTATCTTTATATCTGTGATCCAAGTTCTAAATAGCGGAGCAACCACTTTTTGAATCAAATAGTGGTTGAATATGTTAGTGGTGACATTCTTAGTCTTGTCTCATATGGACTCTGATGGTTGAAAATTTAGACAAGTTTACATTTGCATATGCAAGGGACGAATAAAGAGAGGAAGAGTTTGAGGATGCTCATATGAGACTAAAAACTCTTTATGAGCTAAATTTCCATGCCAATAGTGTTGATTTGGGGTAGCATCGGATGTCCTCTAGGCCTCAAAATTTGTAGGAAGGCTTAGATACATGCATTCTCCAATACCCAGAAATCGTTTTGGGAAATTCCACCCGGAGACAATTTTATTAAAATAATTAATTATTTTTAATGAGGCCCTAAGTTTAAACTTAAGAAATTAAAATAATTAATGGGTATTAATCTAAACTGTGGGTGAAATTTCTAGAAGAAGGTAGAGGTCAAGTCAAATGATCCTAACCATTGATTAGAATCTAATTTGGGTCGTTGATTGATCTGCGAGAGGATTCTAAGAGGAGGCTTGATGGGCACTTGGAGAACACACCAGAGGCAGATACTCAATTACCCGAGTAAGATCGATTTTTTCACTGGTCGAAGTTTGGCAAGAGAAAATTGAATCAGAAGGAGAGTTGCAGGTGAGAAAGGAAGAGAGGGCATCAACATCTTTAGAGAGTGGAAGGCAGCAAGACGCAGAGCAGGAACAGGGTGACGTAGAAAGAGGCAACATAGAGGCAGATTGACGTAGAGCTTGTGTGGGTAGCTTGACTCTGGGCCAGTGTGAGAAGTTTGACGTAGAGGGACGCAGAAGGATTCCGGGGAAGAAGAAGTGCTTCACCTGGGTCAGAAATTTGTCAGGAAGCGCTTGTAAAATTTCTCATTCCTGTTTTGATGGTTGTAATTTGTACATGAGAATTCACTGAAGAATAATAAAACCCTCATTTGCTGCACCGGTTTTCCTACATTGGGTTTTTCTGGGGACGATTGTCCAAAAATAACTGTCATTTTGATTGTATTTGTGTCAGTGTTTTTTTTTTCTTATATTTACTTTCTGTAATGTTTTAATTGTGAAGGTTGCAGTAGAATATATTTCGATATTTTCCGTAAGAACATTGTGAATAACTTATTTTTTGAGATATTAAGTATAAGAAATAATATTAATCACTGCAATAGGATTTCTATTTAGAAATTTTCACATGGTATTAGAGCTAAAGGCAAGCATAAGGAAGAAGCTGAAAGACCCAGGGTTGAAAGGAGAAGGGAATTCGAAATTCCTGCATGGGCAGTAATTCGAATCTCCGAACGGCTTGCCCAGTTCAAAGCCAAAGGATTGGATTTCATGGGAAAACTCTTTTTGAGTGAGTCGACAAAGAGGTAAGTCTTTCGAAATTTGTCAGTGGTAGAAGGAACAATGCAGCAATAGATTAAACAAGAAGGATTGTCTCAAGTGGGACCAACGTTGCACAAAGCGAGGACGAAATGGGGACGTTTTTTGGAAGCGGGGACGCGGAAGCGTCATTTTCCAAAGATATAGGAAGCGAAGTGTCTGCTATATATATGTATATTTTTTTGCATTTATACTCGAAACAAACATCCAAAATACAAATTAGTTGTAGAAGACATGAAAACATGCATATTTTTGCATAAATCAAGTTAGATATGGCATCCATGATGCCATTGTAGTTACTAGTATGTACATCAATGATTAATTATTCGAACATCAACCATCTATATTCTAGCAATTACAAACATACATCAAATTTTTAAGCATATTATAAAACATAAAATATTTAAGCATATTATAAAACATAAAACATAGAGCATATTATGATTTATCTAGCAAGTGAGCAACTGTCAACATTTGTCATGTCCAAAATTCAAATAATAATGCTTACAAAATATGTCACTTGGTCACCGCCCAGACAAAAAAGTTTCAAATTCACAAGCCTACAAGTCTAATGACTAATCTATGACAAAAGTAGTAAATTGTGAATATATCTACTAATCTCTCCTCCTTCCACCACGAAGAGAACGTGGCGGCGGGCCTCCACACGGTGGCAATGCAAAAGATGCTGCCTGTGGAAGTTGTGGCATTGAAACTGATGAAGACGAACCCCCTGCTATTGGTGTTGAACCATGGAACCTAGGAACCAAGGGATCAGATGGGGGTGGCATCTCAACACGATCATCATCATCCTAGAATCGCTTAAAAAATTCATACAAAAAAAACACTAGTTAACAAAAAAAATTAAAAACATGAATTAGAGAAATTCTTTATAAGGAAAATTCATACCACAATGGACATACCTGGATAAGAGCATCCTCTAATTGCTCTAATCGCAACACTCCATCCTCCAAATTGGGCTCCTCTGGATTCTTGTCCCAAATCTTAAGGTCTTTATTAGTCTTTGCATCCTCACAGTAATGGGACAACAATCACAAGTTGTAATGAACATAAACCAAGCTCTCTGCCCGGTCTAAACTCAACCTGTTCCTTTTAACATTGTGGATGAAAGAATAAGAGCTCCAACACCTCTTTGCAGAAGAAGTGTTTACCACTTGTGATAGCACCGACAATGCCAAAGTCTGTAGAAGTGGAGTAGGCCCTCCATGCATGTTCCACCACTCAAGAGAAGAAAAAGTCTCTCGATCTCTAATTGCATGCATGCTCCCAAATGGACCAGTGTTAAGCGTATAGTTGCTCAACTGTCTCCGTACCATGGCAACCTCCTCCTCATTAGGGAATAATTTACTTAATGCAATCATATATTTTTTGTGAACCTCTTGATCTTGATGTGGTTTTCTCCTGGTTCCCCCCAGGTGCTGGTGTTGAAAGCCATGATGGATGATAGTATTTAGGTGTCAAAACATATGCTAATGCATGCAATGGAACATTTAGCATTTCCCATCAGTTTTCCACCTCTGCACGAATATAATTGTACAAGGTGATATCTCTAGGCTCAACAATGACTTTAATCTGCTCCAACATGCTATCCATTTGCTCATACACCTCCCCTAAGTAACCGGATTCGTTATAAAGGGGTCACGTGTCCGAATCCTGCAAATCGGACACGATTCGTTGGGGATTTGAATCCCAGAAGGGGACATGTCATGTCCTAACGAGATTCGTACGAATCTCGTACGAATCCCATTAGGACACAACGTGTCCTGATTCTGGGATTTGAATCCCCTAAATTGAAACCCGCGCGCATAAAAAAGGATGTCTTTCCTGATGATATGGGTCTGGACAACAGTGTTGAGTTGGCATTGGCCAACATGGATCTCAATGATCCAGTGCTAGAGCCTGTTAGATTTGATGATGGTGATATTTTAGAGGGGTCATCCTCCACACTAGCAGATGCAGAGGCGACTATGGATACAGGGGAGGAGGAGGATGCAGAGGAGAGCAGTGGTGACCATGATGATGAGGACATTGATGCTGATTCTGATGATGACTCTGAGGATTGATGACTCATGAGTCATGGGCTACCTATTGCCTTGAGGCTTGTATACCTGTAGTTGTTTTATATTTTCTATTTCTATTTGCCATTGGCATTGCACCAGCACTACCTATGTAACACATTTTGATTTGATGACTTAATGAGAAAACTACAACTGTCAGTGTCTTTATCTTACTATCTTGTAGTTGTAAGTTGTCTTTCATTTATGAATCATGATTTATTTGACCACTGATATGTATTTGTATTTTGTATGTACTATGCATGCTATAGATGAAGATCTATGTTTGAAATCAATGAATTTGTATCATTAATTAGAATTTGTGTAAGAAATATCTAATTTTTAATATGTATATATATATATATTTTAATATATATATATATATATATATATATATATATATATATATTTTAATATATATATATATATTAATAAAATAATATATAACAAATCCTACGTGTCCTGTTTTGGGGGGCCAACGTGTCTGAATCCGACACTTGAATCCCCGTATCCTACGAATCCCGAATCCCCGTGTCAGGTGACTTAGCACCTCCCTAATTATTGGTCGATCTGAATCTCCAAACTTGATCATGTAATAAATTGGTTTGGTGAATTGCAAAACATATTTGACCTGTGACCAAAAGTACATGTCAAGAATAGTGTCCTTGGCTGCATTAGCACCATCTCTATCAGTGTTAATTTCATCCCATGTTTCAGCACACAACATATTAGTTAAAGCTTGTCTCACCTTCACTAGCCGCCTAAAGGTGAGGTAATAACTGGCAAATCTTGTCTTTGCAAGTTTAAGCAACTGCAACTTGGAGTAAGTGCCATAGAAGTAGTTTACCCTTGTATGCCCTGTGATGAATTTAATGAGTTGCTTCCCTCTCCTGTAAAGCTCGTTAATCCACCCACATTCTTTATGCTTCACAATATCATGCATCAAAAGGTTCAATGTGTGAACTAGGCACCCAGACCAAAAGATGTGTGGATGAGTACGCTCAATAATTTTTCCTGTTGCCTTACTGTTTGCTGCATTATCTGTGATCACTTGAACCACATTATTCGGACCAACATCTTTGATTGATTGCAATCGAAGATCTGCACTGTTTTGGGAAGATGCACTGATGGAGGAGGAGTCATGACATGTAATGAATACTGCACCACTAGCAGAAACACCAAGAACATTTATCAAATGTTGGTTTCTTATATTTGTCCACCCATCTGATACAATGGATACCCCACAATCTACCCACTCATTTGTAAAACGTGTCAAAGCTCTTTGAACCTTTGCTTTTTCTCTTTCTAATAACACTGTTCTAGCTTTCTCATAGTTGGGGGACTTGTATCTTTTTGGGGCTTCATTGATGGCCTTTACCATTTCATGCCAATAGGGAGAGCGAAGCACATTGAATGGTACACCGCAAGCACAAAGAAATCAGACTATCTTTCCATCCACATCATCCCTCCCAGTGACATTAAGGAAATCCCTTATTGTTCTTTTACTTCCAGAGTTTTCAGAAGTACCATGAGGAGATGAGCTACCAAATCTAGAGGTTGCACTTGATTCAGAATGAGTTTTTTGTTTCTTGCTTTTTTGTTGTGTAGCCTCCTCTATTTGGATGTATTTTCTTTTTTGTTCAGATGAAATGTTTGGGCAAATTTGTATCCCCACAACACCCTTTTTGTCATCACTGTCCATTACCCCACAAAGGTGCCTCCTCACACAGGTATATGAACCACTAAATGGTTTTCCTCCATGACAACCATGAGGGCACAAAAATTTGTAGCTTCCACCACCCTTTCCCCTTCATGTTTGGTCACATAGTTCCACAAGGGTGTTAATGCAGCTTTCCCCTCTAGTGTTTCAGTTTCCCCTTCAGGTTCAACTTCATCCCCTTCCTCTTCAAACCCTTCCTCCTCATCATACATTGGGTCACTCATATTGGGACCACTATCCTCTTGTGCTTCTTCCCTTCTATTCCTACTTCCCCTTGTCATCGTTAAAACCAAAAGTGGAATGATACATAGAAGCCAAAAGAACACCATCTTGGAATATGGATATAGGTGTTGGACAACCTGCAAGTAAATGAGCAAGTAGAAACAATGGGAAAGAGTAGGAGAGGGAGGAGAAAAATGCAAAAAAAGTCAAAAAAAATAAGGGAGTTTGGGGTTTGCACTTAACTTTTTAGCTCTTGTAGATGAAGTCCTCCAAGCTCCTACTCCAAGTTCCTCCTCCTTCTCCTAGCTCCTCCTCCTTCACTCTTCGCTCTTCTCCTCTCTTCTCTTCTCCAACTCTCATAAAATCAAAGTGAGAAAATGAGAGATGAATGGAGGCTTAAATCCCTTCATTCCTCACCCTAACCCAAGGTGGACCCCCAATAAGTCAAAATACAAAAAAATATATATATATATTTTAAAAAACAACGTTTTTTCGCCGTGCGACGGAAATGGAGGAAGCATGTATGGAATCGTACGCGATCCATATGCTTCGTCCTCTGAAGCGTGACACTTCATATGGCCAAAATGCCATACAAAACACGTTTTGGAAAAACTGAAATGTGTTTCGGGCACATTCTTCCGGAATTTCCAAGAAGTGTGTTTATCAATGCGAAATACGTTTCAGTTTTTTCGAAGCGCGTTTCGGATGACACTTCCCCCACGCATCCGTACGGATCACGTTTCGAGGTTTAGATCCAGGGGGGAATGTTTCCTGCAACACTGGGTAGGACACAATTTTTTCCTGCAGCAGTTGCTAGGAGAGGTTAGCGTCAGAAATTGGCACAATATGGATACTCAAAATGTCTCAGATTTATCTACCAGATTAGATGAAGAATTCGCATGCCTAGCAAATTTAGCGTCAGTAGATGTTTGGTACATTGATAGCGGGGATTCAACTCATATAACTGGAGTACGAGAACATTTCTAGAGGTATCAAGAAGAACAAATAGACTTCCAAATTACCAATGTTCCACCAATGTTCCGGGACGAGGGGGCGAGGGAGCGAGGGGGCGCGGGAGCGGCCTATGCAAAAGCTCCCTACCATTTTTTAGGAAACGTGGGGGAGCGTCAGGGTCTTAAAAATTTATAAATATAAAATATAATTTATTAATTGAGTCCACTATGACAATTTGGTTTGAATTGAAAAGCTACAAAGCATGATCATTGATATGAATATCATTTGACATTATCCAAATTTATAATATCATATAAAATAATAAATTTAAAATTCTAATTTAGCTTGGTCAAATTCTAATTTACATTTTGGTCAGACAGAGGGAGAGCTTCAGCTTGATAAGGTAGCCACTGAATTCTGTGAAAAGGTAAATGAACAGATCAGGAACACTGCATTGGCAGTAGAAAGGGCAACTACAATGTGTTGTCCAACTGTATTGGATCCAACAGCTAGAAAGTTTGTTATATTATATATAATATAGACAGTACACCATATGCTGAAAGAAGAGTTTTAGTTCCAGGAGAGATGAGAAGATCACATGAGAGAGTTTCTGACAGTTTACTATCAAATGACATTGACTGCAGGATGACCATCTGCGAACCAACTTGGGTGACCGACGATGGCATGGATAATTTGTCTACCTTATTAGAGCAATGCCATGCAGTTCAAACTTCAAACTAGCAGTGTATTTCAGGGGTGAAAATAATTTTCAGACCTGAGAATTCAAGCTGAGCCACTGTGCTCTGTGTAAATTTTGTAACTGTATAAATTCATATATAACGACAGTTCCTGAGACTTCTTGTTGCCCATAGTATTTTGTCATGCTTGCAGTAAACGCATGTTAGTCTATAGTCCACCCAATTATTTCCCACATGACATAGGTGCTGCTTCCATAGTTTGTATGTCAATTGTCATGCAAATTAAAAACACAAACTGAATGTCTCATATTCTTTGCCTGTTACTCCAGTTATCTCCCCACTGTAATCCAGCCATCACTTGAGAAAAAAAGGAGAAGTTTTAAAAGGGAAAATTCATGTACGTGCTATATGGTCCAGCAAATTTCCATGATACTGACCCTCTAAAATAACGCTTGTTGAAACCAAAAGACAGCACAAGACGTTATCCCCATACAGAACATGAGTAGCTTTGTACTACTTTAGGTCTATTAAATCATAAACTATAAGCAAGGCCATTTTTTGGGAGCGTGGGGAAACGTCCCCTCAGGGAAGGGAAACGTTTCCCTGGCACGTCCCCCCGAGTTTCCTCCATTTTGGGAGCGTGGGGAAACGTCCCCTACTCGTCCCCAAGTCCCTGGAGTGCGGGGGAGCGAGGAAACTAGACCCCTAGGGGGGGGCGAGTCCCCGTGGAACACTGCAAATTACTATGGGAAACATAACATATGATGTATACTTCATGGGAAAGAAAGTATACGTCATGCATCCAAGCTAGAAGAAGAAAAGACAAATTGGGATTAGAAGCAACAAGTTGTATAGATTGCAACTGGAATCACCGATGACACTGATAGGCAACAACTATAATGGTGGGAAGGAGCGAAATGAATTATGGCACAGGCGAATGGGACATTTACACCATGGAGCATTGAGGATGCTCAAAGAGACTGTTACAAGAGTACCAATCCGTAGTAGTGAACATGATGACTTATGTAGAGGATGTGTGCTAGGGAAGTACACTAAAGCAGTTTTTTCCAGAAGTAACAATAGAGCAAAATGTGTATTAGGATTAATACACTCAGATATCTGTGGTCCTATGTCGACAAGCTCTTAGTGGTGGTGAATACTTCGTCACCTTTATCGATGATCACTCCAGAAAAACCTGGATCTATTTCTTAAAGACCAAGGATGAGGTCTTTGATTGTTTCCGAGAGTTTAAAGCTCTTGTTAAAGGTATTGCGTTCAGATAATGGTGGAGAATATATAGACAAAGACTTCACAAATTTCTGCACAAAGGAGGGCATCAAAAGGGAGTGGACAACTCCATATAATCCGGATCAGAATGGAGTAGCAGAACGGAAAAACAGAACTATTGTTGGGGCAACCAAAGCTATGTTATATGATTAGGATCTACCTAGGTGTCTATGGGTAGAAGCTTGCAACACAACAGTGTATCAATGTTGCAGTAATCGCTATCAGGATATTATCGACGAGGGGAAAAAATTGGAAAAAATCGTAAAAATCGGGAAAAAATCAGTAAAATCGGGAAAAAATCGTAAAATACAAAAATATTCATTTTTTTTTTCAATTTTTTTAATATCTAAAGCATCTACAACATAAAATAAATACATTGACACATAAATATGATAAAAGAAGTAATATATAAGATGTGTAATATCATTTCTAGTGCTACATCACACATAACAGTGAATCATGTCCTGAATAGTAACTTCTGACACTCGAGTCCCAACTCAGCCTCAAAATATCAACAAAAAATATAATAATGTATCTCATATCATGAGTCATAATGTCATATACAATGAAATGAACCAAATAACTAAAGTCTAATACTACTGATTTCCTCTGCCCCTCTAGATGTAGATGCCGGTGGAGTTGGCAGTGGACTCTGCTGTGCTCTAGAAGCTGAAGAACTAGGAGCTACAGGAGGTAGACCACATCCTCTACTGGTGACAGGGGGTAGCTTGGGTAGGTTGTGTCACCTCTTCCTCCTGTTGCTCCTCCTCATCAAAAAATCGAGAAAAAAGGTTTTTTTTTTTGTTTTTTTTTTCTTGGTTTTCCAAGATTTTTCCCAAAAAATCGTGATTTTTTCAAGTTATCGTTATTTTTTCGTAATTTTTTGTGAAAAAAATTAGTGTAAAAATCTGGCGATAATATCGCCAAACTCAAAAAATCACGATTTTCCGATTTTATCGCGATTTTCGCAACAGTGCAATGTATATCCAGAATAGGACTACTCATAGAGCATTGGGGAAGAAAACGCCTGAAGGAGTTTTCACAAGGAAAAAGCCGAAGTCAATCATCTCAGGATATTCAGAAGCGTGGATTATTGTCACATTCTAGACGAGAAGTGCAGTAAACTGGATCAGACTGCAGAAAGGGGGTATCTCGTAGGATACAACGAGACCTCAAAGGCATACATAATCTACATTCCTAGCAGTAGGCAGATTGTAGTGAGACGAGATGCAAAGTTCATGGAGGACAGAGCTTTCAGGAAATCTCGTGAGATGCCTGCAGAAGATCAGTCTGGAGATGTTCCATTAGTCCAAGTGCAACAAGGAGGACAGGCAGGAGGACAGACACCTTGATCGAGTACAGTGACCAATACCATTATCTCCTAAGCAGGAGGAAATGTAGATAGTTCTCAGCAAATGGAACAACAAGATCAGGAGGAGGAGTTGGTTGAACCTCCCACCACCAGTGGTATAACCAACAGAGAAGTACAACAAATGTTGAGGGACGCAGAGGCGTTTGTTGGAGCTCCTAGAACTGAGAAAAGGTAGTGTAGACAACCTGACAGATACCAGGCATTGGTAGCTAAGGTTGAAGAACCCTCTAGCATTTAGGATGCTGTTCAACACCAAGTATGGGTGGATGCCATGGTGGAAGAATACAACTCCATCATGACGAATGATGTCTGGGAAGTAGTACCTAGACCAGATGATAGATTAGTTGTAGGATCATATTGGATCTACAAGATCAATTACGCTGCAAATGGAAGTATAGAGAAGTACAAGGCAAGGTTCGTGGCAAAGGGTATGCTCAGAAAGAAGAAATAGACTATGAAGAGACCTTTGCCCCAGTTGCTTGATACACCTCTATCAGATCTGTTGTATCCCTAGCAGCTCAAATGGGATGGGAGATTCACCAGATGGATGTCAAGACAACATTCTTGAACGGGGTGATAGAAGAGGAGGTGTATATAGAACAATCGGAAGGCTTTGAAACTCATGAGAAGAAAACTCATGTTTGCAGATTAAAGAAAGCCTTGTACGGGCTCAAGTAGGCATCCAGAGCATGGTATGGTCAGATTGATAGTTACTTATAGTAGTTGGGATTTGTCAAGAGTGATGTTGATCCCAATCTCTACTATTTGATGGTAGAGAATGAACCACTTATTTTGGTATTATATGTAGATGACTTGTTCCTAACTAGGTCATCCAGGCTCATCTAGGATTGCAAGAAGAATCTTGAAGCTGAATTCAACATGAAGGACATGGGGTGGATGCATTATTTTCTGGGGTTGGAAGTTTGGCAGAAGAATGGGGAGATCTTCCTTGGACAAGGAAGATATGCTACAGAAATTCTGAAGAGATTCATAATGCAGGATTGTCGATCCTTGGCTACTCCCATGATCAGCAATTGGAAGAAAATAGATGCATCAAGAGACAAGGAAGTAGATCCCACCTTGTACAAGCAACTCATTGGGTCGCTCATGTATCTGGTCAACACTAGGCCAGACGTTTTCTTTGCTGTCAACACTCTTAGTCAATTCATGTTGGAACCAAAAAGGGTGCATTAGGCAGCAACTAGACACATTCTTAGGTATGTATGCAGAACAGTCGAATATGGGTTGAAATACTCCCAAGGGGAGGATGTTAGTTTGAATGGGTTCACAGATGCATATTGGGTAGGTAATTCAGTAGACCGAAAAAGTACCTTGGATTATTGCTTCAGTGTTGGATCAGGGATGATATCTTGGTGCAGCAAGAAGCAGAAATCGGTAGCTCTGAGCTTAGCAAAAGCAGAATATATGGCAGCTAACACAGCTATGTGCGAAGCTATATGACATAGAAAATTGCTTGTGAGCTTGTTCAGAAAAAGGATGGAAGCGACCAAGGTTTACTATGATAATTAGAGTTATATCAAACTCTCTGAGAATCTAGTATTTCATGATCGGTCGAAACACATAGATATCCATTGTCACTTTATCAAAGACTGTGTTCAGCGTGGGGCAGTACAACGATAGTATGTCCCCACAGGAGAGCAGGTAACCGATATACTCACAAAGGCTCTCAGAAGAGCCAAGTTCACTCAGTTTAGAGAGTAGATGGGTATGGTAGAAAATCCGTTTCAGTAGCAGCAATAGTTTGCAGTGCATGGACAGTTGACAGTGGCAGTGCTAGCAGCAACACATGCAAAAATTCAGAAGGAGCTGTAGTACGGATGCAATGTTGGCAGTGGTAGTGTCAGCGACAGTACAGTTACAACAACAATATAGTTACAACAACAACGCAGTAGTTGGTGGACAACATGTCAGACATCAACAGTGCAAAGGACGATGCTTCAGAGTCAGAGCAGTATGCAACAACAATATATTGCTAGAGCACATTCCTCGCTAAGAGGGAGTGTTGATTTGGGGTAGCATCGGATGTGCTCTAGGCCTCAAAATTTGCAGGAAGGCTTAGACACATGCATTCTCCAATACCCAGAAATCGTTTTGGGAAATTCCACTTGGAGACAGTTTTATTAAAATAATTAATTATTTTTAATGGGACCCTAAGTCTAAACTTAGGAAATTAAAATAATTAATGGGTATTAATCTAAACTGTGGGTGAAACTTCTAGAAGAAGGCAGAGATCAAGTCAAATGATCCTAACCGTTGATTAGAATCTAATTTGGGCTGTTGATTGACCAACAAAAGATTATAACAGGAGGCTTGCTGGGCACTTGGAGAACACACCATAGGCAGATACTCAGTTACCTGAGTAAGATTGATTTTCTCACTGGTCGAAGTTTGGCAAGAGAAAATCGAATCAGAGGGAGAGTTGCAAGTGAGAAAGGAAGAGAGGGCATCAACATCTTCAGAGAGTGGAAGGCAGCAAGACGCAGAGTAGGAACAGGGTGACGCAAAAAGAGGCAGCACAGAGGCAGATTGATGCAAAGCTTGCGTGGGCAGCTTGACACTGGGCCAGTGTGAGAAGTTTGATGTAGAGGGACGCAGAAGGATTCCTAGGAAGAAGAAGTGCTTCACCTGGGTCAGAAATTTGTTAGGGAGCATCTGTAAAATTTCTCATTCCTGTTTTGCTTGTTGTAATTTGTACATGATAATTTGCTAAAGAATAATAAAACCCTCATCTGTTGCACCGGTTTTCCCACATTGGGTTTTTCTGGGGACAATTGCCCAAAAATAACTGTGTCATTGTGATTGTATTTGTGCCAGTATTTTTTTTCTTACATTTACTTTTGTAATGTTTTAATTGTGAAGGCTGCAGTAGAATATATTTCGATATTTGCCGTAAGAACACTATGAATAACTTATTTCTGAGATAATAAGTAGATGAAATAATATTAATCACTGCAGTAGGATTTCTATTTAGAAATTTTCACAAATGGTGGACTAAATAGACTTTGTTTTTGCATATGTTACAGCTCTTTGATTGGATGAAGCAACATGGAAAGGTTAGTGCTGCCTCTTATACAAGTTTTATCACATTGATGGGCAAAGGACGCCAAACCAGAATTGCATTGGAGTTGTACTACAATTTGGAAGATGAAGATATCAAGTCAAATGTCTTTGTCTGTAATTCAATGTTAAAATGTCTTATTTCCAATGGAAGGGTTGAAACTGCTTTCAAGCTGTTTGAGCAGATGAAGGAAGGGGGCCTAAATCCAGATATTGTTACATACAGTACGGTATACTCATCTACTTTTCTTCATGTTGAAGTTTGCAATTATTTGCTTTGATATTTGTGGAATATGAAAGGGCTTTGTTTGGGTTAAATCAAAATGGTTTCAGGGGCTCTTGGTTGATTTACAATTAGGATGGAAGTATACTTTTGTAAATTGGAATTATTCTTCACTGTATGAGTATCCATGGCTGGCTTTCTGTGATAACCTTTTTAAAAGCAATACATGTTTTCACAAGTGAGAATTTTACTTGTCTTTTTTTCAACTTAAACTAGTGTTCTAAATCATTTTAAGTTCTTCTAGAGGGCTCCGGTCAGTTGAACGTGTTCTGCACGAAATATATATGCTGTTAGACATATGTAACAAAATTTAGATCTAAAATTGATATTATTTTTCTTATTTCTTAATTGGAGTTTGGTGTCAAGTACATGTTTTGACATGCTGGGTGAAAATTTTCTGACATTTGTTTTGTAATCTATATCCATATGGGAGTATTAGTTACTTGCAGGCTGTGTTAAAGCTCGACATGGGTATTCCAAAGCTTGCAAGTTGATAGAGGATTTCAAAGGGATGGGTTTGAAGTTTGATTCAGTCATGTATGGATCTCTTTTAGCTCTCTGTGCTTCACATAATCTTGATGAAGAAGCTGAGACTTATTTTCAGCAGATGAAGAACGAAGGTCTTCCTGCCAATGAATTTCACTATAGCTCACTCCTAAATGCATATGCAGCAAAAGGAAAGCATGAAAAGGCTGAGAAATTAATAGATGGTATGAAGTCTGCAGGCTTAGTTCCAAACAAGGTAATTGTGTCAATGCTATTGCCTCTGGTCCAATTTTATCATATCCCAAACAGGCATTGGTTGTTTAATTCTTTGAGAAAGTACTTTTATTTAAGCTGTAGGATTAGATCAGATTTGAGATGCCTTATGTATTCCCTTGCTTATACATGTTCAACTTCCAGATGCATTGACATTTTTTGGTTAGTTAAGGACATCAACACATTTCTTTCTTTTGTCTGTCATTCCTCACATAGAGCATATGTGATTGAATTTTGGAAGCCATATTGATAAATTTTCATGCTTCTGAGCTTTCTCACCATTCCTTTTGTTTGAAGTGCTTCCTTTCAAGTTTAAACTTTAGAAGCATTACAATTGGCCTGAAAACATCAGGTACCATGTGGTACATTTTCATGGATGATATGGCCCTGGAAGTGCAAACCATTAGTCACAAACAATTTCATTCAGCTAAGCTGTAGTGACAGCAGGGTACTCTTCTGTCAAAATTTTCTAGGACTTGCTCTTGGCCCCGACCACTTATTAGTGCCTCTAGGTGATTTGAACCAAGGTGGGTGGCCTGACACACCACTAATTTCATTGCTGAACAACTATGTAGAGCTCTAAAATGCCCTAAATTTAATGAATTTAACAAAGTTTAACAAATTCATATTGAGAATTACTGTGAAGCCCTAAATCTAAAATTTTATTGTAAGGGTTCTAAATTCAGAAACTTAGAATTTACTTCGAACATTGCATACAATGAAATTTAAGAACAAAACTTATCAATTCAATGTAAATACCTGTTTTCTTCTGAGTTTGATGTCGATCCCAGATTCTGGGTTGTCCCCGCTTCTTTTTGCTCTAGTTACCAAATGATCGAAACCTCCCAGCCAAACTGGGTACAATCCTTGGTACCCAGCTTCAAAATACTTCGTAATTGAAGGACTTTGACCCCCGTGCCCAAAGGTTTCAAGAACAATTGCTCAGATGTCCGATTCTCAATTCCAATATCTCAGCTCAACAACTTAGTCTTCAACTCCCAATTTCCTTTATTGTTCCCCCTCCATTTCTCCCAAAAAAAAAGCTCTCCCTTCTGCACTCCCTCGCTTCTCCTTATATCTCCAAAACCTCACCGTCTTCCCTTCCTTCCACCGTCTCCCTTTCGTTGTCCATCTGTTTTCCTTGTACTTATCCTGTTACATGGAACCTCCATGATCTTTAGAGGCGGTCACTTTTCATTATAAATAATATTGTTTGGTTAAATTGAATGGATTTGATTTTTTTCTTTTACTTTTAAGAAATAAGTTTTGTCGACTATTTTAGTCTTTATATTTTATTTAAGAACTTTATTCAATGTTTATGTCATATGCCCTTTTAATTATATTATTTAGTTCCTTTTCTTGATATAGTTTTATGTTATATTTTTTCTGTAAAATAACATGTATAATTCTTTTAGTTAATATATAAAAAATGTTATTTATTTTAATTTCACTTTTACCTTGTAAAGTTTTTTGTATTTATTAATATATATATTTTTGAATAGTACCTTAATTGGTTTCATATTATAGGGATGGTATATTTAGTGCCCCACTCTACATATTCATTATGTTCTAGTGAGTTAGGTATTTACTTAGTACTTCAATAATTAATTCATTACTCTATACTTAGACATTTTCCAATATCAGCTAATATGTATACTAGTGCGATATATGCGATGCATGCATATGTAGCTATCATATGCATGCCTCGTATACATGCTAATATTGCTCTGCTACTTGTGAATCGAGATGGGTCATTACAAACTATCCATTTGGCACTTTCTCATCATTCTCAATGTCAAATGTGAAAAGGCATCTTCCTTGTTGCAGTTCCAAGGACATGTTTTGTGAATTTTCATCAGAAACCCATATATCTGCACCATCTGTTAGATAATTTGAGTTCAATTATCTAAACAAGTAGAAGAAGCATTTCCTAAGGCCAATTTAATACTAGTCTGCAGAGTACTGGAGAAAATAGTGCTAGTCTTTCATTGTGCATCTTTGTTTTAATATTTTGTAAATTGCCCTCTACTTACTTTCCTCACATCCTACTCCTATCATTTTTACACTGGTGGAAAAGAAAAAGAGAACAAACATATTTACGTCAGCTAAATCAAGTCACATAGGATGCTTTCTAAGTTGTAGTTTATGTGATGATTTCTAAGTTCTACCTTTGCAAAGAATATTGAATGCTATATATATTTAATTTTGCTAGGTGATATTATTTGGGGTGCTATTCTGATTCATTTTGGACAAATTGATGTTCAAGTAATTATTCAAATTTTAGAGTAACTAATATTGTTCACTTTCTCATCTAATATGTTTATGGAACTATATCTAGATATGTTTAACATGTTTATTGCTACATAACAATATATGTCTCCTTTCCTTGCAGCACTTCTCCAGCTGTTTTGACAAAGAAAACCATCCTTTTAAACCGTCAATTTTGAAAAAGGTCTTCATTAGCATAGTGTCTATGAACTATATTTTGTATGGATTGTCTTGTGTTGCCATGTTTAGAGCTTGGAAAAAGTATTTTGCAAATTATTTTATTGATGAAGGGAATATGTCTCTAGCTGCACCCTTTTGCTTCCCTTTTCCTCCTACAATTACCATCCATTTTTTTCATCTCATTATGATAGTAAAGTAAAAAGATATCATAATCATATTATAGGATAAGGTAATGTTATAAATGATCAAAAAGATAGGTCTCTGCCTCTTGGAAGTACAGTCAATGATACTAAGTTGTAGGAATGTGTTAGGCTACTTTGAAAGCATGGAACAAAATAAATATATGATGTTAGTAATACAGCAAGGAAAGAAAAAGAAAAGAAGAATGCAAGAAATATCCACTAGATGCTTGTAAGATAATATGAGGAGGTAGAGAGGGAGGAGCAAGAAACTCTTGCCGCTGCATTCTTCACTACTCGGTTTCAACCATGGCAAGTAGGCCCAACACCATATTGCTACACTCATCACTGAGAATAGGCCCCGAGTTCGGATGGGATTCCTTCTGAGTTTTACAAGGCCATGTGGGTTATGGTCAGTGTTATCTGATTGGACCAATTTTGTAGCTGGTCAACCCTAGAATTTGGAACTAGAGTGGAACTGGTAAATAGCTAGAAACAAAAGCTGGTTGACCAAAAAATACATAGAATATTTAAATTTTGATTAAAAAATATATTAATGTACAGCAATGCGAATCCAAACCTTTAAACACAAATATGCAAAGATTTCTCATATACTTAGCAAAGGTGCATATAACAAATTAGCACAAAGTGTAATCCATATCTGGGTTTTGAACAAAAATATATAAACAAAGAGGCCCTAAATGGCATCTAGAGTTCAAAACTAAGCATGGTATTTATTAAGTTTTATGTTTTAACTAATTACTACTAGACTCTACAATCTAATCATATTTAAGAATAATTTGAAGATTATTCATCTTCTACATCCTTAGTGTTTAAATTTGAAAGGATCCTCTAAACAAACAATTACTTATGTTTTTATCTTCGGTTCATCTTTTTCTTGCATTTATTATCCATCATAAAGAAATTGCACAAAGGATCTCAACAGTAAACACAAATTGCTAGTAGAGTAATAAAGAAACAACCATACAATAACACAATCATTTACCCTGGGAAAGCCCACATGGGGGAAAATCCCAACAACCTTTTCAATAGTGAAATCTTCAATTCAACAGAGATACATCTAAGGAAATAACTGTTCAAAACTTCAAACCTGGTCCATCCTCCTAGTCAAGTCAACAGGCCCAAGAAACATGTTCGGTGTTAGTTTTTATAGCATCGGATGTGTTCTAGACACAAAATTTTGTGGAGAGGCTAGAATACATGAGATCTCCAAAACCTAGAAATTGTTTCTGGAAATTCCACTTAGACACGACTTAATTCGATTATTAGTCATTTTAAAAATATTTCCTAAGTCTAAACTTAGGGAATATGACTAATTAATCAGAATTAATTAAGTCATGGTGATAATGTTCTAGAAAAGTACATGGATCTATTTCTAGTTAATCCTAACCATCGATTAATATTTAATCGTGGCCGTTGAAGTCTCAACGAAGGATTATAAGAAGTTGATGGGGCTTGGAGAATATACACCAAATCAGTTGAGCATTTGATTTTGCTGGGAAATCGATCTCCAGAGTAGCAACATTCAGTTGCTGGAGGTGATTCAGTGAGATCGAAGTAGGGAGAGAGGGGCATAAATAGTGAGGTCGGAGGAAGCTTTTCCAGTTCCGGCGAGTACATTGTAGAGAGGCAGTGCAGAACCCTCTTGGGGAGATTTCTATTTTGTTGGGGAGAAGGAGAAATTCTGAGCCAGAAGCTAGGTAGAGGGTCTGGAGGCAAAGAGTATAAGTTTCCCAGACAGCAGCTGACGAGACACTGAGAGGAGACGCAGTTCTGAGCTTGTGGGACGCAGTAACTGCGTAGGCTGACATAGTCACTGTGCAGAGGGAGCAAGGAGCAGCTCAATTCGAGCTGAGGTCAGTGTGGGAGAAATTTTTCTCACTAGTTATTATTGTCATTGATTTCTCTGTTTGGATTGCTAGTTTAAGCATCCATAGTTCGTACTTAGATTTTGACTACTGCATAATATTAAAACGCTCAGCTGCTGCACCGGTTTTCTCGAGTTGGGTTTTTCCGGAGACGTAGTCTGAAAATAATGGTGTATTTTGTGTGTATGCATCTATTTCATCCAACGTTTTTATTTCTTCCGCATTATTTGTTTTGCGAAGTTTGTAGTTTATTTGTTATGATATTTGCCGTAGCACACAACGAATAACTTTTTTTAATTAAATTAATGAATAGAAGAAATAACATCAGTTGCTGCAATAGGATTTGGGGTTAGCTGAATTTTCACATTCGGTTCTGTCATTTCTTATTCATATGCTCATCACTACAAGTCCATTGTACCTCAGAAAATCTGCTTCTTTCTTGCCTTCTTTACATGCCCAAACATAAGAATATGCCTCAGAACATAAGCTCGTTCTTGCTTCAGAAATTTGCTGTTCCACAGAGATTTAGTATGCAAGAATCTCAGAAAAAGTTCAGCCCTGTATGAGTGATAGAGAGCTGCCCTTTCGTCCTTGTTTTTACCGCAGAAGAGATCATATCTTGTTAGATAAAGCAAATGCCCTTAGAGCAGGTCGAATCACTTCTATTTATATAATTTTTGGTGGTCGAATGGGTGTGACTTTGCTGGAGCCAACCTGAACATTTGGAAAGGCCGACTTGACTAGGAGGAGGCTGACTTTGCTCATTTGAAGCCACAAAAAATTCAATTTTAAATTTCCAAATTTCTTATTTTGAAAGGAGCATGAAGAATATGCTTTATCATAATTTTCTTTTCACCAAAGCATGAAGAACATGCTTTATAGATACATAAGAAAAAATAATAATTATGAAGACTGACCGTAGTTACAAAATTTAACACTTAGGAGGATCCGACTTGAGAAGGGGATCAAGACACGATTCCCCTGACCATGAAGGTCTAACATGAATGTTTAGATCCTCTGTTCATGGAGGTGGGTCCAAGTTTAGAATTAGTTTTAGGGTTTAAGTTTTTATTTTTTATTAATTTTCTAATGTCTTTTGAATTTGTTTAGTGGCCTTAAGTGTATTCATTTGCTGCTATACTGAACATCAAAAGAAGGATTTGCTGGTCCAAAAGTTTATTGAAGGCTACGGTATACAAATCAAAGTACAATAATAAAGACTATTTACAACCAAAATGACTATTAGAGAGTTATGTTAGTCAACATGGGTTAGGTTTCCAATGTCTAAATGAAAAGTCTATCTGATAATTCCGTTAGACTACAAAAATGACATTCTGGATCTCTTCCTAAATAGGACTTGTAATTCACAAATCACCACATAGCAGTTTTCCATGACAGTGAAAATCAAGCATAAATGACATATTCAAATCAGCAGAAGCTTAAACTTTTGCTTCATATTTAACTCTACTTCAGAAATTCACTATTTAACTCAGCTCATCATATCCTAGATTCTTGTACATAGAGAGCTTGATCACATTTCCAACAAGGTCAACCCAGATTTTAGTGTTAAGGTTTGTAGGGTCATGCTTGTAATACTTTACACAATGATTAGAACTGTGATTCCACGATCCTCAAAGTCATTATAAATATAGGGGAAGGAATCTTAATCTAAAGGCTCCTTGCCTCATCATACACACATCTATTGTTAGACAAGATGTCTCAAACTTTTGTAGTATAGGTACCACTAGCATTGAGGCCATTGCATGATAAAATCCATTCCATGACAAGGGTAAATACCTCATAGCAACCATTAAGGTTGTTCTTAAAGATTTCATAACAAGCTATGCATAACGTTCACATCTTCAAGGGTAAGGGGAAATGAGGATTTCTTCCTTTCAAGGAGGTCATTAAATACTAAATCATGGAACAAACCAACTCATCATAGAAGTAGACATCTAATTTGATACCTGAAGAAACATTCACAATGGATATTGAAACCTTTCATGCACAACAAACAACATTTGACAAGGGTATGGGGGATAATTAGGTAATTATTTATTTCTAGGTAATGGTTATAAAGAAGGGAAGTGTGAACTCATTCAAATTTAGTCATTGAGCATTACAGACATATTATGATAGCCTCAAGTACTCTTGGACACTTAGCTTAATGGCCTTCTTATAATGGCTCATTCTATAAAGTGGTTTCCAAATTCCAATAAACAATTTTCACACGTATAACTATAAGACCCGGCTGTATTTTCACTTTTTGGAAACGAAACGGAGGAATCTAACTTTGAAATTTGGTGAGCATGTGGATATTGATGTCAGCTACCTGCTGTGAAAATTTGAGTGCCAATGGACATTGTATGGCCTAGTTTTAGCAAAATTTCATCTATAACCATTTTTCCTTTTGGGGAATGAAATGGATGAATCGAACTTTAAAGTTTGCTGAGCACATGGATATTGAGATCAACTAAGTGTTAAGATTTGAGTGCCAACGAAAACTGTATGGCTGAATTTTAGCAAAATTTCATCTACATCCATTTCATATTTTTAAAGGGTCATGTTATCATTCAGATTAGCAAGGTTGCAAAGGTTCGTGCAACTTGCTACAATGGGCACACAGAAGGTAAGGGCCCACTATCACCTTGGCTGGAACTGGCGCTTCTTAGGCCCAACTTCCTCCTAAAGGTCCAAGGGAGGATTCCCACTCAACACCTCAACCAATCCAAGGAAGGGTAGTGCCTTAAATGAGGTCAAAAGGTGAGATGGAGGGGTTAATTAGGGGCTATCTTGCTGATTTTCTATATATAAAATGGCAGCAGAAAACTAAAACTATAAAAAAAAATACTCTCAATTGTGTTAGATATAGCGTGTAGTTACTTAAAATTAGTGTAGAGAAAAGATGTTAACCAAATCTAAGGTTGTTTTCATGTTTGGATCACTAGTAAGAGGGGTTCTAGAACAAATTAACTTGCTATCCTCTGACACTGTTGTTGACCCCAGCTAGTTCCACTATAACTAGGAGTCAACCACCAACCCACACCATTAGGTAGGATGACCCAGACACAGGGAGTGTATCGATTGAGTTGCCATCATAGTCTGTTGCAGATTGGTGCAATGATTTTTCTTAGTACAAGACCCAAGACATGACACATGAGATTTTTTTAAGTTTGGAGGAGATTGAGTAGCTGGATGGCACATGCATTGATTTGAGGATTATCTTCATCACTTCAGGATTCGAGTGACATAATCGCATGTGACATGTGAGCACTTTCAGTTTCAGTTGTGTTTTCATGCATGCAGTGTGTTGCATGGCGATTCTAACACCATATTCAGATTCCTCTCGGAATTTCAGAGCCAATGGTGGTCTTGCATGTGACATGCATGGTCTTTCTATATTTAGCAGTTTTCGATATGGCTCCATATGGCTCACATGCGACATGCAACAAGTTGCAACCATTTTGAGACACATGCATGAGTCGAGGATAATGCATGCATGTTCTGACTGCATCGGTGAACTCCCCATGAAATTTTGAGCCCGATGAGTATAATGTGTGAAAATTTGGAGACCCAAATTTCTACTGCAGCAACTGATTAAGTATATTCTATTTGTTAAATTACTGGACAAATTATTGACTGCATCCTACAACAAATACCGAAACTAATACACTGGAACCTTCACCAATTAAATTAAATACGGAAACAAGTAACTCAGCAAGAATTCTATACACAACACATGACACTGCTATTTTTGGACAAATGTCCTTGGAAAAACCCAATGCGGGAAAACCGGTGCAACCACTGAGGGTTTTAATTATTATGCAGTAGTAAATCTGAGTACAATTCGTTGGATACCCGACTTACTATCCGATACAGAGAGAAACTAGCCAAAAGGTTAGGGAGAGAAATCTCACATTGTTCTGGGAGATTCGATTTTGATCAAGGGCTTGTTGACTGGTCCCACGCTGCCTTTGCCCAGTTTTTGCGTCAACCCTACGCATAATTGCGCCACTCTAGCTAGGCTCTGCGTCACTCTGGCTGGGCTTTGTGTCAATCCCTCCGTTGACTGGAAATTCGATCTCCAGGCCTTCCGGACTCACACCCTGGCTTCCTGCACTGAATCTTGTCTCTCCTAGTTGGAATTCGAACTCCCTCTAAAGCTCTACGCTGCCTCACTCAACTGCTCTCTGCCTTCTCTGCTTTGCACTCCCCGGATCTGGAAAGCTTCCTCCGGTCTACTATCCCTGACCCTCACTGCAAGAAATCACCTTGATCGATTTTGTAGCAATTGCTGTGCTGCCCTCTCTGAGAAATTCGATCTCTTGATCTCTCTTCGATGTGTTTTCCAAATGGCCATCGAAGTCCTTATAATCCTCTAGTTGAGTAATCAATGGCCCATATTAGATTCTAATCAATGGCTCAGATCATTTGGACTCGATCTTCGTCTTCTTCTAGAAGTTTCATCCTCAGTTTCATTAATACCCTTTAATAATTTTAATTTCCTAATTTTAGACTTAGGCATCCATTAAAAATAATTAATTATTTTAATAAAATTGTCTCTGGGTGGAATTTCCCAAAACAATTTCTAGGTATTGTGGAATACATGTGTCCTAGCCTCCCTGTAAAATTTTGAGGCTTAGAGCACAACCAATGCTACCAAAAATCAACACTCCCTCTTAGCGAGGAATGTGCTCTAGTAATGCAACCTGCTCAATCATCACCCTTCTCTGTAACATCTCCCTTTGCTTTGTTGATGTCTGACATCGCTGCCCACCAACTACTGTGCAAATACTGCATCTGTACTATTGTTGACCCTGCCACTGCCAACACTGCATATGTACTGTAACCCTCATAAATTATGCATCTGTGCTGCTGTTGGCACTGCCACTGCCAACACTGCATCTGCACTGCAACCTTCTCCAACTGCTGCTGCTACTGCACCAACAACGAAAAAGCATCCAAAATTACTAAACAGTTGTTCAGCATGATGTGTCTGTTGTTGGAGTTCTGACTGCTGCTAGTCTCCGCGCTGACCCTATAAAGCCTCTTTGTTGTTGCTGACTTTGCACTGTTGCTAAATCTACTCTGCGCTGCTCAGTCTCTGGTGCTCCTAGCCATTGCAACTGTCACTCCGACACTCCTCTGCATCAACTGATCCTGTTCCATCTTGCTACTTCTGATATGGGCTCCCGTAGCAAGGTATTGATCCAAGAGGTGGACTCCTCAAGGATCCTGCTCATCTGCAATTTTTTCGAACTACAGTACCAGATCACCCCACCTCTCCCCTTGAGGTATGTGGGCAACCATGGCAAACTCCTCTTCGATCTTTGCGATTGCAGCCTGTGGATCATGTTTCTCGTCCTTGTACTTCTTTTTGAGAGGACACTGTGTAATGTAGTGACCAAGTTCACCACACCGAAAACATTTGATCTTTGAGACATCCTTCTTCTTTCTCTGCTGCTCCTGTTGCCCCTTAGATGCAAGGGCTGCATTCTCTTCCTCCTCCTTGGGCATCGTCCCACTGTTGCTACTGCCATCAAGTTTGCACTTGACTAAGTCTCTCCTCATCTCTTCCTGCTGAAGAGTGGCCCACATCCCTTCCCAATCTGACAATCTCTCTCTGCCCAGGATGCTCTGGACAAATACTTGCCATTCTTTTGAAACAAAATTCAAGGCTAACCTCACCATCTCGATAGGCTAAGGTGTTGACCCCACAACTGCCAACGAGTCTCGGATTTCTTGAAGCTTCGTTAGGAACGTATCAATGCGTTTCCCCTTCTGCATCTGCGTGGATCTCATCTTCTGATCCAAGTACATCTTTTGCTGCTCAGAAGATCCTTCGTATAGCGTAGCCAATGCTTCCCACATCTGCTGGGCAGTGTCATTGCTAGGCTATGTGTCAATCCCTAAGTCACTCTGGCTAGGCTATGTGTCAATCCCTCTGCTGACCTCCTGCTGGTTGGAAATTCGATCTCTAGGCCTTCCGGTCTCACACCCCAACTTCTTGCACTGAATCTTGTCTCTCCTAGCTGGAATTCGAACTCCCTCTGCATGGCACTGCGCTGCCTCACTGAACTGCTCTCTGCGTTGCACTTCCCGGATCTAGAAAGCTTCCTCTAGTCTACTATCCCTGTCCCTCACTGCCAAAAATCACCTTGATTGATTCTCTAGCAACAACTGCGCTGCCCTCTATGAGAAATTCGATCTCTTGATCACTGTCCGATGTGTTTTCCAAATGGCCATCGAAGTCCTTATAATCCTCTAGTTGAGTAATCAATGGCCCAGATTGGATTCTAATCAATGGCTCAGATCACTTGGACTCGATCTTCGTCTTCTTCTAGAAGTTTCACCTTCAGTTTGGTTAATACCCTTTAATTATATTAATTTCCTAAGTTTATACTTAGGCATCCATTAAAAATAATTAATTATTTTAATAAAACTGTCTCCGGGTGGAATTTCCCAAAACGATTTCTAGGTATTGTGGAATACACATGTTCTAGCCTCTCTGCAAATTTTGAGGGTTAGAGCACATTCGATGCTACCAGAAATCAACACTCCCTCTTAGCATGGGATGTGCTCCATGTTGCTTGGGAGCGGGAGCGGGAGCGACCATTTTCAGAAGCTCCCGGTTTGGGAGCGAATCCGGGAGCGATTTTTTAAAAATATATATATATATATATATATATATATATATATTTATATTTTTTAATTTTTGATACATATATGTCAACAAAAACATGTAGAATGATGAATTAGACATAAAAAACATAAAAAAACATAGATTGATCATTGAACCATATCACATCAATCATCTAGAAATTATAATCGTCATCAACCATGTCCACAAGTTAGTAAAATACATATTACAACTGCAACATATTGAGTCTCATGAATCATGATTCATCAAATTCAATCTTAAAGTTTCAACTTCAAGCTTTCAAAATTGAAAATTCAATAACATTTATCATCATTGATCACCAAAGTTGTACTTGTAAGCTAAGTTTAACCATTACAAGAAGTAATATCTAAGATATTTCTAAGTCCTAACTTTGTTAGGATATTCCGACACATAGGAAATAGTTAAGTTCAACTTGGTCTAGTATAGAGTTAGGTAAAGTGTGTTTCTTTACCGTTGTACATTTTGTAACTTACAATCCGACGGTCACGATATGTAGTGATCCGACGGTTCACTCTCTCCTCGGTATTACCGACACTTGATCCGTGGCTTGACACCCGATTGGTCCATGAGTTCTATTTAAAGCGCATGGAGGGTCATTGTTCGGGTAATCTGTGCATGAGAGAAGCTTATGTAAATTTTCATTCTTTGATTAATAAATTGCCTGTAGTAGCCACGTTGGCGCAGGCCATGGACTGTTTCCCTCTTTGAGGGTTTTAACCACGTCAAAAATATTGGTGTATTGATCTGTGATCTGGTTGTGAGCGGTGTCCTTTTGGTGTTCTTTCTGAGGAACTTACCCTGTAAATTCCTACATGGTATCAGAGCTATTTGAGGGCCGCGTCCGTTGGTGATCCAAATCTGAAGCCGGTAGAACTGCATCCGATTGCCGTTTCCTAGATCTGCTGTTTCTGACTGCTTTCAGGCCGAGAGGACTGCTCTGTTGTGTTCAGAGCATCTGTTCCAGTGAGGAACCCCTTTCGTTTCACGCGAAAAGGTTTCCGGTAGCCCTAGCTGCGTCATTTTTAAGATCTGGAGGTATACAGTCTTTATTTGCAGTTTACTGTTATTTTCTCTCTGCTTATTTCGGTTTCGGTTTATTTAGCTTTTTTTTAACCGGATCTATACCTTTCATTTCTGCGTATGCTCTTTGCCCTGCGACTCTGTGCGATCTGGGCAAATCAGAAACAGAAAGGAAGGATTTTTCTCATGCGTATGCTCTTTTCCCTGCACCTTAGTGTGATCTCGGAAAATCAGAAACATTGAGAAAAATATTTAGTTTTTCGGCTAAAGCTAACTTTGAGCCGCAAGGTTCATTTTTTAAAATATCTAGTTTTTTGGCTAAAGCTAACTTCGAGCCATAAGGTTCGTTTTCTTTGCATGTCCGTGTTGGGTTTTGTGTTTTGTGTTTTGTAGGGAAAAAGAGCTTTCTCAAGGCAAGCACGCAAACCAAGGCCCCCCCTCTCTCTCTCTCTCTCTCAAATTTTTTGTATAGATCAATTGGTTCAAAGCTATTTTAAGAGAGTAGAGGTCTTGGGTTCAAGTCTCCATTTTGTGGGGGCGGATTTTTTCATTTCCGCACATTCGCGCACTTTGCCGGCAACTTCAACAATTTTTTTTCAAAAAGCCATAACTTCTTCATCCGGAAGCCTTTTTCAGAGCCGTTTTTTTAAAACCGCCTAATTTTTCGAGATCTATCCATTGGAACACTTACTTTCAGCATCTTCAGCTTCAGTTTTTTTTAAATGGAAAGTCCATGCCAAGTCATTCTTGACAGCACTAACTACTTCCAATGGATATCCTACATGGAAGATTTACTTAGAAGTAAAGGTCTCTACAGAATAGCCACAGACCAAGAGAAGAAACCAAAAGATGAAGACAAGGCTGCAAAATGGGAAAATAGACAAGATCAAGCACGTGGTTTGATAGGGATGTCTATTTCTCCTGATCTTAGATTCCATATTGCAGAACTTGAAACTCCTCATGAAGCATTGCAACAAATCACTAAAGTTTTTGGGATTAAAAATGAAATTAGAGCCCATCAACTTGAAAATGAGTTGCTTACATTGGATCCTAATAATTTTTCTTGCATTGAAGATTTCTTGTCCAAATTCAAGACCCTTAGATATCTCTTGGAAGGTGTTAAGGTTAAGAAAGAAGATAGTAACCTTATTTATTCCATCCTTACTAAGTTGGGACCAGCCTACTCTGTATTTGTTTCCACCTTCCATTCTACAAGGGAAGCTTTCATTTGTCAAGGAAAAGACTACAAGGCCCCTTCCTTTGACTCTTTTTGTGATTCTTTAATAAGAGAACAAGAAAAACTCTTACACCTTGGTCTTCTTAATCTTGGAAACTCTTCCAAGAAAGCGTTAGCCGCCCAGCAGCAACCAAATTCAAAGAATCCTAAGAAGTCATATCCTAAAAAGAATGGTCCTAAACCAAACAAGGGTCCTAAGCAAACTCACCCTCAAAATGAAAGATCATTTCAGCAAAATGATAAGACCAATAAAAACAAATGGAAGAAGACTGATAGACATTGTAACTTTTGTAATCGAGATGGCCACTTAGAATCTAAATGCTTTAAGAAGATGGAAGCCTTGGAAGCCGCAATGAAGAAACATAACATCCATGTGGAGCATTCTTCAACTTCAACTTCAACTTCATCTTCAGGAATGGCACTTTCTGCATGTCGTTGTCAATCATCTCAGTCTGGTTATGCATTAAATGTATCTTCTTCTTCTCATTCTCATGAGTGGCTCATTGATTCTGGAGCCTCTTATCACATGGCCAAAAACCAAGCCATGTTTTCTTCTTTAAATGATTGTAACACCAAAAATATATATGTTGGTGATGATAGATCTCTTAATGTTGTAGGGACTGGAACTGTTCATCTAGACAATGGTCAGTTTAATGATGTATTATGTGTTCCAACCTTATCCTGCAACCTTCTATCTGTATATCAGATAACTCATTCAGGTGAAGGTAAAATTGTTGAATTTTCACCTCATGATGTTGTAATCAAGGATCTAAGAGATCCTAAACAGATTCTAGCTACTGGTATTGCTGATGATTCCACAAGGTTGTATAAGTTTCACAACTTTGGGTCATCAAATCTTCCCTCAGTATTTGTTGCTCATAATGATGAAGTGAGCAAACTTTGGCATGAGCGATTTGGTCACTTAAACTATCGCTCCCTTCAGCATCTATGTAAAGAAAATATGGTGACAGGTCTTCCTATGGTATCTTGCAGAGATGGTGTTTGTTCCGGATGTGTACTCGGAAAACATCATCGGGACAGTTTTGAAAAACGTGCCTCTTGGCACGCCTCAGCCCCTTTACAGCTTGTGCACAGTGATTTATGTGGTCCACTTCCTGTTGCTTCATTCTCTGGCTGCAAGTATTTCTTAACTTTCATTGATGATTTCTCCAGACGCACTTGGGTATACTTCTTAAAACTCAAGAGCGAAGTATTTAACACATTTTTGGCCTTCAAAGCCTTTGTTGAAAAACAATCTGGACATCAAATTCTTAAGCTAAGAACTGATAATGGTGGAGAATATGTTAAAAACACATTCATCAACTTTTGCACCGAAAATGGAATTCAAATGCAACATACTGTTCCATACACTCCACAACAAAATGGTGTAGCTGAAAGGAAAAATCGCACCTTAAAGGAAATGGCTAATTGTATGCTGCAATCTAAAGGACTCAGTCTTAGTTTTTGGGCCGAAGCAATTAATTGTGCAAATTATATAATCAATCGCACTCCTACTAAGGTTCTAAAGAATATCACTCCAGAAGAAGCTTGGAGTTCCATTAAACCAGATGTAAGTCACTTTCGTGTTTTTGGAAGTGAAGCATGGGCCCATATTCCAGATGAAAAGCATAAAGCTTTAGAACCTAAGAGTGAGAAATGTACTTTTGTTGGATATTCTGAAGATGTAAAAGGTTATAGACTTATTCCATTTAAGTCCAAAAATGTTATCATTAGAAGAGATGTAAAATTTGATGAAAATAAATCGGCCTGCGAGCCTAGTCCGGCGGATGTGCCACCTCTTCCTATCTCTTCTACTTTTGAAAACATTTCTTCTTCAGATGATGAAAGTGAGGATGATAATCCTCCCCCACCTTCTCAGGATCCTCAACTTCCAAGATGGGTCCGTGCTACTCGGGATGCAGCAGGTGATCTTGCCGGTGATCCTACAGATCAGCGACGTACACGTTCTCAGTTTGAAAGAGCCTCTTCTTTACTGGCTCAAGCTCCAGTAAATCATGATCCTGACACTTTTGCAGAAGCTTCAGGCCATCCACATTGGGAAGCAGCTATGAATGAAGAATATCATTCATTGTTGACAAATGATACATGGGATCTTGTTCCTCTACCAAAGGGACGCAAACTTGTTAGATGTAAATGGGTTTACAGAACCAAGTATGGACCAGATGGGAAAGTTGATAAACATAAAGCTCGTCTTGTTGCTAAGGGCTTTTCACAGGTTGAAGGCATTGACTACACTGAAACCTTCTCCCCTGTTGCCAAAATGAACTCTATCCGCCTTGTTCTTTCCCTTGCTGCCTCTTTAAAATGGGAAGTCCATCAGATGGATGTTAAATCTGCCTTCTTGCATGGGGACTTGCATGAAGAAATCTATATGGAACAACCCATTGGCTTCATCCAAACAGACTCCAGCCTTGTATGTCGACTTAAGAAATCTCTTTATGGTCTCAAGCAAGCTCCTCGGGCTTGGTATGCCAAAATGGATAGCTTTCTTTTAGAATCTGGCTTTTCTAGGTGTTATTCTGACAATACTGTCTACACCAAGAAAGTGGGCAACTCTCTTATCATCCTTGTTCTTTATGTTGATGATCTTATTCTTACTGGTAGTGATCCCAACCTTATAAACCATGTGAAGTCCAGCCTTAAAAAGAAATTTGAAATGACAGACTTAGGACACTTACACTATTTTCTCGGTCTTCAAGTCTTGCAATCCAAGGAGGGTATTTCCCTTTCCCAGTCCAAGTATGCTTGTGATATTCTTCGTCATTTTCACATGGAAGACTGTAAGCCAGCCCCTTCTCCCTTTCAGTCTGGAGTCAAACTTTCAGTCTCTTGTACTTCTCCTGAAGTTGATGCTACCTTATACCGTCAACTTGTAGGAAAACTCTTGTATTTAACCCATACTCGTCCTGACCTTTCCTTTGCTGTTGGCCTTGTTGCTCGTTTTATGCAAAACCCCCGTGAAAGTCATTGGAAAGCAGCTAAAAGAATACTTCGTTATGTTCGAGGTACAGTACAGTTTGGGATTCATTACAGTGCCAAAGCAGCTCCTCTATTAGTTGGTTTCACTGATTCTGATTGGGCTGGTGACCCTGATGATCGGAAGTCTACTGCCGGTTATGTCTTCACTCTTGGTTCAGGACCTATTACATGGGCTTGTAAGAAACAGGCTGCCATTTCTCTTTCGTCAGCAGAAGCAGAGTATCGTGGTGCCGTGGAAGCTAGTAAGGAAGCCTTGTGGCTTCGTCAGATCCTATCAGAGTTTGGCTTTGAGCAGCAGCATCCAACCACACTTTGGTGTGATAATCAAAGTGCCATTCAGCTATGCAAAGATCCAGTCCAGCATCAGCGCAGCAAACACATTGAACTACACATGCACTTCATCAGAAAGCTCATTCATGACCATGTTCTTGAAGTGCAATATTGTTCAACAGATGATCAGGTTGCAGACATCTTCACAAAGGCTCTCACAGAGGCGAAGTTCACTAAACTTCGATATATGCTTGGAGTTCAGGAAGTTGTCACTAAGGGGGGATAGGCTCTAGTGCCTCCTTCCTTCTCCTATTGTGTCATATTTGTAAATCCTTCAATCCTATCCCAAGTTGTTCTTAAGGAGGGATGTTAGGATATTCCGACACATAGGAAATAGTTAAGTTCAACTTGGTCTAGTATAGAGTTAGGTAAAGTGTGTTTCTTTACCGTTGTACATTTTGTAACTTACAATCCGACGGTCACAATCCGACGGTCACGATATGTAGTGATCCGACGGTTCACTCTCTCCTTGGTATTACCGACACTTGATCCGTGGCTTGACACCCGATTGGTCCATGAGTTCTATTTAAAGCGCATGGAGGGTCATTGTTCGAGTAATCTGTGCATGAGAGAAGCTTATGTAAATTTTCATTCTTTGATTAATAAATTGCCTGTAGTAGCCACGTTGGCGCAGGCCGTGGACTGTTTCCCTCTTTGTGGGTTTTAACCACGTCAAAAATACTGGTGTATTGATCTGTGATCTGGTTGTGAGCGGTGTCCTTTTGGTGTTCTTTCTGAGGAACTTACCCTGTAAATTCCTACAAACTTCTAACTGTTAACATGATATGAAATGTTATAAATTTATAAAATGAAACATGAATAATGAAATGAAATGAAACAACTTTAGTCTTTCACGAAGCATCATATTCATAATTCACAATCATTACCAATGAGTTATAATTGCCAAGGCCCAACTTCAAACTTCAAATTTTCATTGTCACAGTGATATATTGTTTACAAAAAATATCATTATGATATGAAAGAGTCAAGAGTCAAGAGTCAAGGACTCAAAACTCAACAGTTATGAAAACTAAAGTCTAATAGAAACTAAAAAAGACAAGTAAACTGTAAATCTACATGTGGCCCTTGCCACGAGAGTCTCCAGGAGTATAAGCAGGTCGTGGTGGTCTTCTAGGAGTCTCCCGCACAGACTGACGACCAGAACTAGAACCTCCACGTGAGGGTGTAGATGGAGGTGGCGACAGCAAAGGAACAAGACTCGGACTTCGAGCACTGCTACTGGATGGTGGAGGTGGAGGTGGCATGGCTGCTGCAGCAACTTCATCGTCATCCCTTACAAGTTCCTCTTCCAGTTCTTCAATATGTACAATGCCATCCTCCAAATTGTCATCCTCTGGGTGATTGTCCCAAATTTTATATGTGGGATCCTCATAAGCCCGATCACAGTAATGACTCAACAACCTCAAGTTGTAGTGCACATAAACCAAGCTTTCTGCTCGGTTTTCATTGAGTCTGTTTCTTTTCACATTATGTATGTAGCTGTAGGTGCTCCAACACCTCTTTGCAGAAGAAGTATTTACAACTTGTGAAAGGACTTTTTTTGCCAATTTTGGCAAAAGTCCATGCCCACCATATGTTTCCCACCATGTGAGAGTATCAAATCTATCTCTGTCGTCCATTGCATGGAAGTTACCATACAAACCAGTGCCACTGAAGTGTCTGCCTATTTCAAAGCACACAACTGCACATTCCTCCCTGTCAGGTACCAACTTTCCTAATGCTTCCAAATATCCTCTAGTTACCTCTGGATCTAAATGGGGTTTGGTCCTAACCCCACCCCCTGTTGCAGGTTGGCCCAACCAAGATGTAGAGTAGTATTTTGGCGTAAGGATATACGCCAAGCAATGTAGTGGAAGATTAAGTCTATTCCACCGTTCACACACACAATCGTGAATCAGTTTGTACAAGTCGGGATCTCTGTTATGAACAATATCTTTTATTTCCCCCAACATGGTATCCATCTGCTCATACACCTCGCCAATAACTGGTTTGTTTGTATCTGCAAACGGAATCATGTGATAAATGGGCTTGGTGAAATCCAATACTTGCCTCACACTTGTCCAAAACTGACCATCAAGAGCGGCCTCCTCCACCATTTCAAAACCTCCCTTGCCAGCTACATTTGTAGCCCTTTCCTTTAATACCTGCCAATGTGGACTTGATACCATGCTAGCCAATGCCTCTCTTACCTTCAAAAGGCGCCTGAAGGTGAGGTAATAGCTACCAAATCTGGTCTTCGCAATCTTCAACAACTCCAATCTCGAGTGACTGCGGAAAAGGCCATGGGTATTGCTATGATTTGTAATAAATTTTATCATTTGTTTGCCTTTCTTGTACAAATCACCAATCCATTGGTGTTGTTCATTTTTGTTCTTGACAATATCATGCAACGGAAGGTTCAATGTGTGAACCAAACATCCAGACCAAAATATGTTGGGGTATTTATCCTCGATAATTGCTCCCGCTGCCTTACAATTAGGAGCATTATCAGTGATGACTTGGATGACATTGTATTGCCCAATACGCTCAATTTTTTAAAGTAATGCTTCTCCAATGTTGATGGCGGTCTTGAACTTGTCTAAGTAATCATGTGCAGTTAGAAAGATGGGACCACTAACAGACACAACAATAACACTTATCAATTACTTGCCTTTTACATTTGTCCATCCATCAGATACAATGGACACCCCATGGTCAGTCCAAGAACTTGTCATTCTATTCAAAGAATGTGATATTTTTGCTTTTTCATGATCAAGGCCAACGGTTCTTGCCTTGTCATACCCAGGGCTCTTGTATCCTTTAGGGGCATCATTTATGGCAGAAACCATTTCGTGCCAATAAGGTGAGCGAAGAACATTGAATGGTATCCCACATGCATAGAGAAACCTGTAAACCTTTGAATCCACATCATTCCTACACCCCTCATCAAGGAAATCTGTTATGCTTCTACGCCTTAAAGATGATGACCCTGTGCCTCCATATCCACTGCCTTGGGAGGAAGCTGAAGGAGTTCTTTGTGATTGTGAGCTTGGTACAAAGAAACCCCTTGATTTTTTTGATTTGTATTGGGCTTCCTCCTCTTCCCTTATGTATTTGGCTCTATCCGTTGCTGACACCGCTGTACAAGTTTTGATTCCTATTTGTTTGTCTCCATCCCATGGCCTTTTCCCGAAGAGGTGTCTTCTAGCACGGGTGTATGAACTTGTGTAATCAGTGTTGCAATGGGGGCAATGAAATTTAGTGGTTCCACCCCCTCTCCCTGTTTTAGCCCTGTTAACATATTTCCACAATGGGGTTTGGTCTTGTTTAGTTTTTTGAGGGTCATGTTCACCCTCCTCCAGCTCCTCCTCACCAGGGTTTTCACCAATTCGACTTTCTCCAACTTCTTCATCCCCCTCTTCAGTTTGGCCCCTCCGTTTCCTACTCTCCAACACCATAATAACCATAAAAGGGACCAAGAAGAGGAAAATGCCAAGAAATATAGCCAGGTCCATGGTGCTTGATGTTTGTAGGGTTTTGATTCTTGAATCTGCAAATTAATTTAATTTATTGGGATTAATTAATTAAATTTATTAATTTAATTTAAATTCATGATTTTAAACTAAATAAACTAAATTACCACCTAACTAAATTAAACTAACTAAACTAACTAAATTACTAAGGTTACTTACCTCTACAGGCTTGCTCCTCGCTCCTCGGCACTTGCTCCTCGCTTCTCCTTGCTCCTTTGCTCTTGCTCTCCAACAAACTCAACTCAATGACGTGATAATGAAGATTTTTTAGGCCCATTGGGGTTTTAAATTTTTTTTTTTTTTTTTGCTAAATTTAACTTTTTTTTGAAGTCTGCGGATTTTTTATTTTTATTTTTATTTATTTATTTATTTATTTTTTTTTCCGCCGGATCGCTCCTGGCGTCGGTCGAAACGCTCCCGGAGCGATTTTTTAATGCCCGGGAGCGAGCGCTCCCTGATCGATCGCTCCCTGAAAATAATCACTAGTGCATGCTCAACATATTACAGATCATCAATTGAAGGAAACAGAAACAAGCACACAAAATGACACTATTATTTTTGGACCAGATTAAGTCCTTAATCGGCGGCTAAGATGAGATCTGGCTTGATCCATGTCTTTTGGACCATTCTAACACAGTTTTATATTAATTCATATTAATATTTTAATTTCCTTAAGTTTAGACTTAGGGACTCCATTAAAAATATTAACTATTTTAATATCTCCCTAACTGTTTAGAATTTGTCCAAACCCTTTCTGGGTATTGGAGATCTCATGTGCCCCAACCTCTCCACCAAATTTCGTGGCTAGAGCACATCCGATGCTACCCCAAATCAACATGTATATGCTCAAACACACTCCAATTCCGCTCACACCCTGAAGCACTACATGTCTGGCTCAAAATTATAATTGCAAATTTTTGCAATTGAGGGCATTCAATACCAAATTGTTGCCACAAATACGCTGCAAAAAGAGTGGAATGAAAAAAAGTATTAGCAAATGAATTTGAAAGTTGAAACTTAGACTCAACAATTGCAAAAATCAAATTGAAATAAAATGAGTAAATTATTAATATAAGAATTTGCAAATTTTAACAATTTTTACTTGGGGGACTCTTTGCTCTATTTTTTATAGCCATAGAAATTCCAAAGGTACCAAGACTCTCACTAAAATTCAAGAGCTTGTTATGAATTTGATCTTGAGTCGTGGAATCTGGGACTATGTGCTCAATGCATTTATACAATCCCCCTAAAACCTCCCCATCAGCCTCAAAATTTGTAGTGTAATGGTACCTTCAAAATTCAGAAAACAAAAACATATTCATCAAGTCAACAAAACTAAAAGCTAAAGGCTAAAAGTTAAAACTTATAACTTATAAGGAATGAGAATTGAAATCCAAAATTACATACCTTGGATTTAAGTAGTAGCCGAATGCATGTAAAGGTCTATGGAGTTGTTTGTTCCATCTTTCATCAATGATTCCCCATAGAGGAATGTACTTTTGTCTTTTATCCCCATATGCTGCTTTTATTTGTTCCTTGGCCTGATCCATGGCGTCATAAACAAAACCCATAGCAAATTTATCATTATCCACCATCTGCAAAACTCTGACAAGAGGCTCACTAAAGAGCACAATCTCCTATGCCTTTGACCAAAATCTTTTGTAAAATACTTGGTCAACCATCTATTTTCTTTCTATCTTTTTGCTCCACTGAGATGAATTCCATTCATCACATGAAAACATTCTCCTCAAGTTTGCTTTTTGTTGAACAAGGGATTGCAACGAAAGGAAGTTGGTTGCAAATCGTGTGATGGATGATCGAACCTTGTGTGCTTTCTCATAAGGTTCAAAACCCACGAGTGGTTGTAGATGTACTTGGTTATGGATTTTGCGTCTTCCACACACTTCTTCACCCACTCAATTTTGTCAATAGCCTCAGGCATGAGGTCCAAACAATGGGTTGCACATGGAGACCACCAAATGGTGAGGTGTTTTTCCTCCAATAGCTTTCCCGCTGCAACATAGTTAGAGGCATTATCTGTGATAACTTGTACAACATCTTCAGCTCCTACTTCCATAACTACTTCATCAAAAAGACGAAATAGCAATTGTGCATCCTTCATTTGATCAGATGCATCAATAGATTTGAGAAACATAGTACTTTTTGTACAAGCAATTAAGAAATTTAGTAGGGTGCGAGATCTACCATCAGTCCATCCATCAGACATAATTGTGCATCTTGTTTTGGTCCATGATTGCTTGAACTCCGTAGGGTACACTTCTATTATTTGGACCTCATTTTGTAAAAGTGGCTCCCTGATATCATGAAAGTTAGGGCCTTTGAAGCCTACTCTACATGAAGCTATAACATCAATCACGGGCTGATAATATGCATAATTAGTAGCATTAAAAGGTATATTTACATCGTACCACCATCTAGCAATGCATTCATATGCAACCTCTTTCTCTATTTTCTTCCATTTAGTATCAAGGGTTGGTTGAGAACCAGGGGTAGTGCGGGGTGCAAAGAATGAGTCAATTCCTTTACTGGTTGCTGTCCTCTTCAAGTTTATATCACTTGAACTACCCTCCCCAACTTTAGCAAGGAAACTAGAGGAATCTTTAAAACTGGACAAATATTCTTCAAAATTAGGGTCACTAAACATAGCATCATCTTTTTGACTTTTGGCTATATCTTTTTTAAGCCTTTTGTTTTTTCCCTTCTCTTCATTATAGGCTTCAATTAAACTTTGCATCTCTGCTTTGAGATCATCAAAAACATTTTCACAAGGTTTTACTTGCCCTCTCCAATGTGTTAGGTGTTCTTTGATTCTATGGATTCCCCCACTCTTAACTATTTTCCCACAATAGTTGCAGACTTTTACCCCTTGTTCATTTAAATGATAGTGAACCCAAGTTGGATCATTCTTGTTTTTTAAGGCCATTAAGAAAAGAAAAATCTGCATAGAAAACCCTATGATTTTTAGAATTTTATGACATTTTTTATGAGAAAAATAAAAGAGGAGAAGAAATAATGAAATACCTGGAGAAGATCTGTAAATTTTGCGAAGAGAAGAAGCTCCAACTGATTTGAAAATAAACTCTTCTATGAGCTCCAAAATCTCCCTCAGAAATTTGCCAATGAAATCTCTCAAAATAACCCTGCAAATTACAATAATTGTTGAAAAAAATAGAAGAAAATAACAACCACAATTTTTTGTTCCAACAAAAAATTACAAATCTGAAATTTTGAATTCTGCATAAAAAAATTGGGGTTTTAAAATTTTAAGGGAAGAAAAAAAATAGTTTTTTGAAGAAAAATAGAACATTAATGGTTGAAAAAAATACCTTGAATTTCCCTCTTAATTTGCTGAAGAAAATCAGCTCCAAAATCAGCGCTGGAGCAGCACTTACAAATCTGCATAAAAACATTGGTGTTTTTAATTTTTATGAGAAAAAAATAGTTGATTTTTGGAGAAAAATGGAACAAAAAAATGGTAGAATTTTTTTTGATTTACCTTCTAATTATTTTGGAGAAAATCAACTCCAAAATCAGCTATGTAGCAGCCCCAACAAAATAAAAAAAAATAAATTCTTCCACCAACTTCAAAAACCATTGAAGAAAACCCAAAGATCTCTTGGGAAAAAATAAATCTTTGAAGTAGCTAAAAAATCTTCCAACCCAACAGCTCTCCAAGACTCCAATCAACTCTTCAAATCTGCAAAAAATGTCCCTCAAAACAACCCTGCAAAAAACTCTCCAAATTCTCCTCACCGAACTCAACTCAAGAAATACAAGAGACTCGAATGAATAGTGTGAGTAAAATAGAGGGGGTGGGGGTGTTTAGATAGCTCTAGTCCAAGGTACATCCCTCTAATGGGGGTGGCAAGTGACAAATAAGTGGAATGGGATAGGGAATGAGAGGGGGAGGGCTAGAGTAGGTTTAAAAAATAGAGAAACCAATAAAAAATAAAAATAAAAAAAAATCGATTTTTTTAACTGCCTAGCCATGGGACCTCGGATTGACGGAACTGGTCACCAAATTGGTTCGGACTAGTTCGTTACTGAACCAGCGGGTTTCGTATCGAAACTGACCGATTTTGTATCGAACCGACCATTTTCGGTTCAGAGGGTTGGTTCAGACCGGTTTTGTCGAAACAGGGTCGATTTCGATAACATTGATCTGTACTGCAACTCACTCAGAGAGATTTTCCCACGAAAATCTCTCTTTGTCGACTCACTTAGAGAGATTTTCCCACGAAAATTTTGCCCTCCTGGCCTGGACTCTGCAATCCCTTTGGGGATTCGATTTGCTGCCTACACAGCACTTCGACTTCCGTCCTCTTCAACGTTGGGCTCTTCCGGCTATGCTCTCTTGCTTCACCTGTACTTTGATACCATGTGAAAATTTGGAGACTCAAATTTATATTGGAGCAACTGATTAAGTATCTTCTTTTTGTTAAATTACTGAACAAATTATTTACCGCATCCTACAATAAATATTGAAACTAATACACTGCAGCCTTCACCAATTAAATTAAATGCGAAAACAAGAAACCGAGCAAGAAAGAAATACACAACACATGACACCGTAAAAACTGAGGGTTTTAGTTACTATGTAGTAGTAAATGAGTACAATTCGTTGGATGCCCAACTGGCTATCTAATACAGAGAGAAATTGACAAAAAGGTTAGTGAGAGAAATCTCACACTGTTATGGGAGATTCGATTCTGATCAGGGGCTTGCTGGCCCCCCGTTGCCTTTGCACAGCTTCTGTGTCAATCCTACGCAGAACTGTATCACTCTGGCTGGGCTCTGCGTCAATCCCTTTGTTGACCTTTTGCTGTCTGGAAATTCGATCTCCAGGCCTTCCGGTCTCACACCCGACTTCCTGCACTGAATCTCGTCTCTCCTAGCTAGAATTTGAACTCCCTCTGAAGCTCTGCGCTGCCTCTGCGTGGCACTGCGCTGCCTCACTGAACTGCTCTCTGCCTTCTCTGGCTTGCACTCTTCGGATCTGGAAAGCTTCCTCTGGTCTACTATCCTTGCCCCTCACTGTAAGAAATCACCTTGATCGATTCTCTAGCAACTGTTGCGTGCCCTCTCTGAGAAATTCGATCGCTTGATCTCTCTCCGATGTGTTTTCCAAATGCCCATCGAAGTCCTTCTTATAAACCTCTAGTTGAGTAATCAACGGCCCAGATTAGATTCTAATCAATGGTTCAGATCATTTGGACTCGATCGTCATCATCTTCTAGAAGTTTCACCCTCAGTTTGATTAATACCCTTTAATTATTTTAATTTTCTAAGTTTAGACTTAGGTATCCATTAAAAATAATTAATTATTTTAATAAAATTGTCTCCTGGTGGAATTTCCCAAAACGATTTTTGAGTAGTGTGGAATACACATGTCCTAGCCTCCCTGCAAATTTTGAGGCTTAGAGCACATCTGATGCTACCAGAAATCAACATAATGTTGTATACATGCATGATAGTTTGAGATTGCATGCATGAGTGACACATGGCACCACACATGGGTGACGTGACGCTCCCCATGGTTGACACGTGGCACGGTGAGAGGCTTCTAAATGGTGCCTCATGCATGGGAAATGGATGCATAAAACAAAAAATAAAATAAAAAGGAGAGCGCCCACTTTAACTCAACTAAACTACGACATGCATGGCGCCCACTCCACCTCACTCCACATGCATGATACTTCCACTCCACTTCACTTAACTCTCTCATGCACCTCACTCGCCTCCTAACTCCCTCTTCATGCCACATCTCACTCATTCACTCCACATCTCACTCACTCCATTCTCTGTTTGCTCCACTTAACTCAACCATCATGCATGGAGGCGGCCCCTTTGGCTCCAAAAAGCTTTAAATAAGAGCTCTCTCTTCCCCATTCATCATCAGAAATTCTTTGGCATTCTCCTATCATTCTATAGTCTTTTTGTCTCTTCTATTGTACGAAAGGAAGATCTCCGTTACTAGTTTGTAACTTGCTATTGTGGCTGACTCTAACTGTTTGGAAAGTTATGAATAATGATTGGTTTTGCTCTCAGCTACTGTGCTCTCCTTTCTTGTTGGTAACATTGTGTTGAATTTCGTGCATTGTAGAGATTAAATGTTTGTCTTGAATTTCTCTTTCATTCGAAGATATCACATTTAATATCTGAATGTCTTTTGAATTTCTGCTCACAAAATCAAAATTTCAATAGAACTAGGATCTTAGTTTTAGCGTTAATTTTTTTGGGTTAGAATTTCAAAGTTCCAAGTGTATATGCCTTTATTTTTGCAAATAAAAAATGGAAAATGCTACCTGTTGTAGCTAGCTTTCTTTGATTTTTGGGAATAAAATATTCTGTTGTGGCATTGTTTCGCACTAGGTTAAAGGTGAGAGAAGCAAAGTATGATTTTTTTCAGCCATCTCCAAGGACGGTTACAGCCACATTCGTGTACATTTCAGCCCTATGGAACATCTAATTGCAGTCCTATTTGAACTTCCACCAAGTGCTGAAGTTTGTTCTGTCGATAGTTCATTTAGAGGAAAATAGAAGTTCTGAGTTTAAGGCTTTATTTGCAACCATATTCACACTAAATTTCCGACCCCTCTTACCACTTGTGAATCAGTCCCAGAACTGTTTGTTTCTGCTGATAGGAAAATCTTTGCTGACTGCAATTTTCAGAGTATTAAATGTCACTTTCAGCAGAATATAAGACTCTGTGACAGCTGCATTAAATTTGCCACAAATAAACCTTGAAGGGCTGAAAACTCAAATCTGTTCAGTGCTTCTAAGCCTTCTTACGGCTTAGTTTATTGCTGATTTTGGGTTTCAAACACATTGTTAATATATTAAAATTGAATCTATCCTAATGTATTGTTGGTAGGTCTGAAATTTATTGTTTTCACCTGTTTCTTTCACATCATTATATGACGAGCTTATTTTCAGCCATGTGAAATACTACTGCAGTATTTTTTTGGGGGCAATTTAATTGAGATCATCCAAGCCTACATGTTTGGTGATCCTACTTCTGAATAGGGAATCCTCCCTTGACTTCTAAGAGTTTAAATAGAGAAGGGGCTTATCAAGTGACCATAGGGTGAGCCTCTTATTTGTTTCATGCTTATCATACTTTATTTTCCAAACTCAGTTTTGAATGGCGCAGAAAAGCGTGATAACAATTTGGCGTCGTTGTCTAGGAACAATCAGTACATTCTCTAGCCTAACGACATTGGTGGGTAAGTTCTTATTTTGTTTAATTATTTCTTACTCACTTGGCAACTCCATTGCAGGACCATACTAGACCTATAAGATCTTCTCGATTTGATCTTCCACAAGGATTATACCTAATGCTAGACAATCTAGAGCACCTTTTATAAGGACCTATTGACCACACTTTGTCAACAGTCCAAGAATGCAAAATACAAATAAGTGGAGAAAATTTTTCGAAGATCAAAGTCATCAGTTGCCATCATCCATCATTGTAAATCCAACTTCTACAAAGTTTATTGTAAATGATGCTAGTATGACCATTTGATTATGTAACAACACCTACGTAAGCCTCTGATTTTTGCAAAGGATTTCACCCTAGGAAGGTTTTTAACATCCCCAAATTATGTGTGTTTGTAAACATGCCTAATTGGTAGGGTTTTTCATCTGGCTTAAACCCCAAAGCTAGGGTGTAATTCGTTGACAAGGTCTTAGGTGAGTCCTAGTGTTTATGGAGTCTGATGTAAAAGTGTGTTTAGGAATAATTTTAGTACATGGTCCCTCGTGATCAGAACACCATGGCTAAACTATTTTATTATAAGCATGCTTAGTTTCATATTAGATCATATTGTGTCATAGAATTGGGTAAATCATTGCGGGTCTATGTCTAAAGGTGTTTTCCCCTTCTAAGGGTTGATATTGTCATTATTTTGATGTAAAAGTATTTTGGTGCATGGTCCCTCACAACCAAAAACCATAGCTAAAATATTTGAGGGTGGAAAAAGTTATTAATCCCCTCTATAGTCAATTAATTATTTTTTCTAGCTAAATTAAATAAAAATCCCAAGTCAGAAAATTAATTAATTTCGTGTCAAAAATAATATTAGAGAAATTAATTTCTCTCCAAGTGGAAAATAATAAAAAATTCGTGGGTCAAAGAGAAGCAAATTTTGTAGGTGTTCCATTAAGGGAAAAATAGATATTTTAAGAAAATTTGAGCCCTTGGACCTTGGTTGTTAAGTCAAAATCATTTTTTGAGGAAATTAATCCAAAATATTAATTTTTGGATTAATTAAAAATGGTTTTTAGGAGAAATTCGATTTTTTCTTCAAAAATAAAAATTCAACG